>CAKAOI010052336.1:0-192773 GCA_916701655.1 Sebastiscus albofasciatus
AGCCCATTCTAACACGTCTCGCTGCACGGTGGTGCTGTTAATCTATTTAAGGGTTTGCTAAAAAGGAAAAGTTCCTCTCAGTGAACACAAGCTGCTTGTTTGTATAAGCGCTTGTGTGCATGATTGGTGGTGTCCTGAGAATGAACAAATATTTACTTTTGAATACCAATGCCAACGCTGATGTGGATATTTCATCAAAATTAAATATTTTGTAATATTGTGCCATTTCCATGCATTGGATTACATGTCATGTATTCAATGTTATTCCGATCAGGGCGAAATTCTTGGACACTAAAACTTTTCACTTCTACTAATCCATCCATCCATCCATCCATTTCTTCACCGCTTATCCGGTACAGGGTTTTTTTCCCCAGTGTCCACAAGGGGCAACAATGAGCTCATCCCACACTCAGAAACAAACTTTGACTAGAGATTTGTGCTTTTTCTGATTTAAAAACAAAACAAAACAGTATGCTTTGTTTTTTTTGTTTTTAAACAAGCTTCAATGACAAAGTTTTGGCAAATGTACATCTGGTTGCCTTCTCAACCTCTGATAAATAGCAGTACACATGGGAAACATCCTGGTAACATCCTCCCATGGAGTGGACGAGACAATCCCGAACGGGGCTTTAGTCCGAGCCTTGAGCCTAACATTAAATCTGCGTTGAATATCTGTGTAACCAGCAGGCGAGTTCTTCATTTTTAACAGAAGGGACATTCTGTTTATATAGTTTAGAGAATATTATAGATCCAAGATAAAACTGACAGAAGGGCAGGACTCAGAGAAAAAGTCGCAATTACAAATCCATCTGCTCCTTCAGCACTATGGACAGCGCCATGGATTTATCAATACACAGCGCGGTTAAATGTAAGTATATCTTCGGCTTTAGGCTATGGATATTTCAGAGTCGTGATCGGGGGTCATAGATTCTAACTTGTGCAAACCTCAGTCAGATAAAGCATCAATGAGTCAGGCAGACTAGACGAATGTATTCAACTAAAGCACTATTTATTCTAACAAGGGGGACGGCATCTCTCCTTGTCTCCCTTCAAATTGGCTACTGCGTGTAACCACTCCATAGCTAACCACAGCAGAAGTGTTTATGTGTATGATACATACATGGTCACACTGTCGTCCCCCACCCCCCTCTCCAGCTATTTACATATTTACATTCTCACTATACGGATCATCACTTTGCTTCATCCACTCCTCTCCACAGGTGGTCTCGCCGCTGTCCTCGGAGTGCTGAGGAAAATGGGTCAGAGACACAGACAGTGAAGAAGGGCAGAGACCCGGAAACACACAGCTGGCCTCAGCATGCAGATACAGACACACACACAGACACACACATCACACGCTGCTGCTGCTCAGTGCATCAGGGAAATTAATTGTCCAGAAGAATATCACTGAGATGCAGATGAAGATCTGATGATCCTGAGGGAGGAGCGCTGTGTGTGTGTGTGTGTGTGTGTATGTGTGTGAAGGGGGGCTTAGTGTTCAATAGGTACACGCCTCTATTTTGCAGAAGTGTCTGTTATTGCTTGCTCACCTTCTGGATGATCTCTTAATCATCATCCCCTTTTGTCACTTAAGCTGTCAAAATCAATTCAATTTAATTCATTTGATTTTTCAAAATACAAAACAAGCCAGATTTGCTAAAAATGTGCAGTCAATATTGACATTCGAAATGGTACACAGTCACGTCATCCTATCCAATCCCTACAGACAGACGTATGTGTTTCCATCACATATGTCCTGGTTATATTTATAGTAGCTCGTCAGAATCAGCGCCAGGATCAAATCTGCCAAGGACAGATGGCACTTCCCCTGTAAGCCACAGCTTTTTAATAAAGAGCGTGTCATAAAGAGTGCAGACTGAGGGAGAAATGAACAAGGCCGGAAAAAAAGGATAAACAGGACATATTTGCTGTATGCAAGCAAACAAATCAGAACACTGTGAAGCAGAAGAGAAAAAATGTTTCCGTAGAGGTTATTATTGTGATAAATTTACCTCACTGAGTCCTTTTTTTCATCCACGGTTGAGCTGAATTTCCGATACCCTGTTTAGATTTCCTGGCGGAGTATTTTTGGTCGTCTTTTAATAACTGCCAGTTTAGGCCTGATTCATCTTTAGCTATCCAGACAGGGGCATCTCTGACGCTGACGATGATGTAAGACATTCAATGGGCTCTGACTGTGAGGGACCCATCATTTTGGCACGTCTGCAGAGACGCACTTCATTTAGGTTTGTGCTGAATGTACATGATAGACTTTCACTAAACCATTTGCATCATGACAAGTCAGAATATCTCAACATTTAGAGGCTACAGCTTCCCTGCTTCCTCCGCCATTTCCATTTCTGAAAGCTTTGTCCTCTGAAGATAAGAGAGAGGCGATTATTAATGAGAGATAAGTCTCAGAGCAATAATAGCAGAGCAGCTTTCCCCTCTGCCACTGCCTGAAATGCTGCTTATTTCACATCCTTCAAGGATTTCTGTAACATTTGGCAGTCTATCGGATCAAAACACAATATAAATAGGCACATGAAGAGGATTTGGAATGATAATATTAAAGGAATAATGTGTAGCAGTTACGAGGATCTATTGGTAGAAATTTAATATAATATTAATAAGTATGTTTTCTGTAGTTTATAATCACCTGAAAATAAGAATTGTCGTGTTTTTCTTACCTTAGAATGAGCCGTTTAAATCTACATATAGAGCGGGTCCTCTTCACGGAGCCGACCGCCATGTTTCTACAGTAGCCCAGAACGGACAAACCAAACACTGACTCTAATCTAGATAACTCTTGAAATAGGCCTCACATTTTCATGTCGTTCTGCACACTTGACACACTGGATAGTTGGTTGCAATCTGCAATCTCACCACTAGATGCCGCCAGATCCTACTACACTGCACCTTTAAGTTGCAGAGAGCGCAATAAAGAGCATCATATTTTGGATGATGTAAATCTTTGTACAAGCTGTCACTTGAACGCAGTGTCAAAGACCATCTTTAGTCTTTACTTTAGATTTGAATATTTGATTTGATTCTGTCATGAACAACATACACACAGCACACAAAACAAAAGAAGAAGAAGAAAACCAACGCAGATTCAATCCAACATAGAACCTGATTTTACCAAAATAGGTATATTCCCCCATCTCTCCTCTTTACATTTCCTTAAATTAATTAAAGGTTTTACACCTGTTTTTAAAAACATGTCATCTTGTAAGCTGTTCCAAATCTTCTACTTTGAATATGCGTAAAAGTAGAGCTAAAATGTCTTTTTAATAGGGATATATATTAAAATAAATAATAATAATACATTTACTTTTAATAGCGCTTTAAAAAGTACTCAAAGGCACTTGCAACAGAAACAGTAAAAGCAATAACAATAAAAAAACAATCAAATTACATTAAAACAGTACAAATACAATTACATTTCCTTACATTAATTAAAGTTTTTACTCCTGTTTTCAAAAAACTCTACTAGATTAGGAGTATGTCATGTCATCTTGTAAGCTGTTCCAAATGTTCTACTTTGAATATGCATAAAAGTAGTGCTAAAATGTCTTTTTAATAGGGATATATATTTAAAAATAATGATAAAATAATAATAATAATTATAATAATAATAATAATACATTTATTTTATACAGTGCTTTAAAAATTACTCAAAGGCACCTGCAACAGAAACAGTAAAAGCAATAATAATATAAAGAGGGGGGGTGGGGAGGGGTTCACAGATTAAAAGCAGATTTAAATAGGTGTGTTTTGAGTGCAGTTTTGAAGGACGAGTGACGGAGAATGTCTGAGATGTTGGGGGAGAGACTTCCAGAGGGAGGGGGCAGTGATGTCCCCCCCACGTCCGATTCTTGGACCGGGTGAGAGAGGTGAGGAGGTTGGCGGATCTGAGGTTGCGGCGGGTTGGAGTATGTTGGTGCAGAAGGTCAGACAGGTAGGAGGGTGCTACTGCAGGTTGTGGAGGGCTTTGTAGGTGATGAGGATAATTTTGAACTGGATTCTTTGAGGTTTTGAAGGACTGGGGTGATGGCGAGTGGGTGAGCAGACGGGCAGCTGAGTTTTGAATGTAATTTGTTGAGGATTTTGATGGACGTGGCGTACAGGATGCTATTGCATTATTCATAGTTGACAGTATGGGCAAACAGGAAACATGGGAAGAGAGAGAGAGAGGGGCATGACATGTAACTAAGATCCATCTGGAATCAAATCAAGGAAGTTGCTGTCACATGTTATGCATCTTAACCACTAGTTCTCCAGGACGCACACCCAATCCACACATTTTCAGTTATATAAAGCCTGATCCATTTCCTATCCTTTGTTTGCTTTGAGAACACCAGCTGTCAAAACCTTCCCACCATGCCCTGCAAGAAATTGGAACCACCCAGTGTTGTGTGAGAAATAACACAGTATCATACAACATGTTCAAGCAGAACCATCCTCCTAACATTCATCTCTGCACCCCATTTTTCTCCCACTTTTTTTCCCTTTGCATTTCCTTCTCGCCCACTTTCTCACTCCATCCATCCATCCTTCCCCATCACTTCCTCTCTCTTTATTCCCCCCTATTACCTTAGCCTCATCCATCCCCATTTCTTCCCTCCACACTTCACATACTCGCCTTTATGGACGGGGGGGTGCATAACAAAAAATCTCTTCCCCCCCAGGATCCTTAAGTAGGTCTGACGTAGTTGCATGGGAAGAATGACGCAGATGTATTCATGAGAGTAGGTGGTGTGTTCGGCGGGAGAGGAACAGAGTGAAGGGGGATAGAGGCAAATGGGAAACGGGGGGCCGAGCAAGAGGTGCAGGGAGAAGAGCGAGAAATGGAGGGAGACGAGGGAACGCGGGGTGACTGAGGGAGACAGATGAAGAGGGCGAATGTGAGAGGGGACAGATTGATGAATGAATGTTTGTGCGAAGCAAATGCCAATTTACTACACCAAGCAAGTGTTTCAAATTGTAGTGATGTTGAGAAAGGAGGCTGGGTGTGGGTGGTGTGGGGGGATCCACTCGGATTCAAAGCTCCCCCTTGTTTTCATCTTCTCATCCCTCCTGAGTGGAGTCTGAAAAACACCAAAAATAAACTCAACAAATTATTTAACCATTACCCAAGAGTGATTATTTGCACACTGCCAAAACACTGTGCATCGCACTGTATCAACATAACAGCTACAAGCGTATGTATCAGCAGTTACACTTGACTACAGCTGGATTACAGGAGCTGAATAGCAATCTCCTGCGTAGTGTAAGCTGCTGAGGTCTGCAGACGTGATTGATCTCACAATCCCTTTGAAGAAATGCATAAAGATGTACACTCAGGGTCTACTTTATTGGGTTCACTTGTACAATGTAAAGCAATTAGGGCTGTCAAAGTTAACGCGATAATTACTTTACTCAAATTCGTTTTCACGCCACCAATTTCTTTAACGCATTAACGCAACTTGCGATTTTCAGGTTGTAGCGAGTTCAGTTTTAAAGCTAGTGAAGATACTGGTATCATATGAAACTAAAAAAACCTAAGGAATCCATTGGTATCAATCATGCCATACTAGCTTATCGTAAAGGAGGTTAAATAACGCTCCAGACATACGCTAAATTTTGGCGAGGAAAAACTGTCATTTTCAAAGGGGTCCCTTGACCTCTGACCTCAAGGTATGTGAATGAAAATGGGTTCTATGGGTACCCACGAGTCTCCTCTTTACAGACATGCAACTTTATAATAATCACATGCAGTTTGGGGCAAGTCATAGTCAAGTCAGCACACTGACACACTGACAGCTGTTGTTGCTTGTTGGGCTGCAGTTTGCCATGTTATGATTTGAGCATATTTTTATGCTAAATGCAGTACATGTGAGTGTTTCTGGACAATATTTGTCATTGTTTTGTGTTGTTAATGGATTTTCAATAATAAATATATACATACATTTGCATAAGGCAAGCATATTTGTCCACTCCCATGTTGATAAGAGTATTAAATACTTGACAAATCTCCCTTTCAGGTACATTTTGAACAGATAAAAAATGCGTGATTAATCACGATTAACTATGGAGAATCATGCGATAAGTCGCAATTAAATATTTGAATTAATAGAGAGCCCTAAAAGCAATTCAATTGTTCTAGCATATAGAGTCTAATTTTACAATGCATATAATGTTCAGTTTTTTGACAGTCAGAGAGGTGGTAATTCAATTAATCATTGAGGACATAGTGGTGTTGTTGCACTGAGCTGCATTATATTCAGAGGTTTTCAAATATTCTGCCCCTCTCATGTATGTAAAACATTTGATACAATGTTATTATAATAAAATATCATCCATAGCCGCTTTAAATGTCATGCATGTTGAATTTACAGCACTGAAAGGTCTCACCAGTTTCACATGACACCTCCTTGTTTATTAGAGCACAGTGTGTTCTCAGGAAAGTCTCCTGTTAATTCAATTTCCACGGTGCGTCAATCTTGGCTGAATTACGTTTAGATCTGTTTTCATTGGAAACAGCATTTACAGCTCAGCCAGAGTGAATAAAACACAAGCCTTTTTTTTAAACAGGTACAACACACTGATAGCCCCGACGGAGAACGTGCCTGTGCACCTAATAGGATATATATCCGGGACTGCTGGTAATAAAGTTTTAGGACATGTAGTGCCCATCTGTGTGTGTGAGCACATGCCCTAAACTGTGTTTTTCCACCAATCTGCCAAGTTAGCCAGTCAGCAGGATACCTGAGGAAGATTTAAATGGATATACATGAAATGTGTTAAACAGATTGACTTGATCTAAACAACAAGTAATTAGATAGTGATCCATTTCTGAGATTTAAATAGTGACTGTAAAGCCCTGAGTTAAATGTGAAGCGGCAGGCATGTTGACTGGATGCGACAGCAGTTGTTGAATTTTTCTGATTTGTTTAATAATCCTTAGCCACCTGTTCTGCACAACTAATCTGAGAGCCAGTTGGCATTCAGTAGGTCTTTACCTTTAATGCATCTACAAACTACTTTTGCAAAATTGTTCAGCTTAGCTGCACCGTTATGTGCATTACCTGCTATTGCTACCTGCGTTTGAATCCAATCACCGATCGTGACAACCAGTATCTCTCTCCACTCCTGTGACCTGTTATCTTCACCCTATTACTACATACAGTATAAAACATCCTCCTTGTGCTCAGCAGAAACAGCTGAGATACAGATCCACCCTTAATTCCTTAAGCAGGCCATAAAGCGTTAACAGCTGAGTACATCCAGAAATGAACCTGAACCAGGAAATGAGCTGCTACTGTGTAAACAAAACCACGCTGTGTGTGTGTGCGTGTGTGCCGAGCTGTTGTTTCCATGATGTGAACACTAACATGTGTATCGCACTAACTTATTTAAGAGATTTAGCTGATGATGATGAGGATGATTGCAGCACGGCACAAACCGCAGCAGTGCTTCGCTCCCTCCTCGACATCAGTGCAGCAGACTCATCAGGACGGCATAAAAACACAATTATCATATTTCTGAAGTGTGCAAACTGTCCTGGGCTAATCATCAAGTCAGGAACAAACGTACTGCATGCCACACATTACTCATACACATATCTCTATATACTGTTGTGTTTATTACAGCATTTTAGAGTGACAGCTGGGAATAAAACTTTCATGCATGCAAAGGAAGGAGATGAGGAAAAATGAATGAGGAAGGGGATGTAGAGGATGCAAATGGGTACTTTCTGTCGTCCTTTTTCACCTTGAGAGCCCATATTTATATGAGAACAAAAGAAGCGAACCAAATTAACATGAGCAGGAAAACGAAGCTCACCTACACAAGGTGAAAGAGAATAGACCTGCTTTTATTTATTTATAGGTATGGTGAATTAATGCATAAGAAAAACAGTACTGTGTGACAAGTGCAAAATGCTAATTAAACTCATTTGGTAGGCACAGTGCTGATTTGTAATCATGAGCATGATTTCATTGGTAATCGCAAAAATAAAAAATAAATGAATCTCATACTTAAAGGTGCAGTGTGTAGGATTTGGTGCCATCTAGCAATGAGGTTGTAGATTGCAACCGCAAAGAGTATAGAAGCAAAGAGGTGAAACTCTGGTGCTTTTTTGACAATGGTTGCTAGATGGCTCTGTCGCCAATTTGGACTGAAAATGCCAATGAGTCCGTTACCATGGATGTATAAAGAGACATCTGTAAATCAGCGGGATCATTTTTTTCAAGGTATATCAACTTCCCAGTACAAACACTTAAATAGCCCTCATTCAAATCGTTATGTTGTAAAATTAACTAATAGCCAAATCCAGAGTTATTTTCCTCGGCATACTGAATCAGACCCACAGGACTGCACCACTCTGCACGCTTATATGACATATCCAGTTCTGCCAGCTTCCTGCTAGCTGTATGCGGCTGTAATAATGGACATATTGGCTGTAATTCATCACTTTTATTATCTTATAATACCCCCATGGGCTGTATGCTGTAAGCCTGTACCGTGCTGGATGTATTAACTTCTCTGTTCCCCATATCGACCAGTAGCTAGTAGTGCTAGTAGCATGACATAAACAGAATTTAATGTCGATTCTGGATGTCCTTGACATGTAAAAGTTTGAGATTGTTCTCAAAATCACTTTATGCTCCTCTGGGAAGCGGATGCAGGCAAAAAAGTTTAATAAATAAATAAGTACGTGAGTAAATATTTATAATAGTATGCATATTTATAATATCTTTATAGTTCAACACAGGTCATTTCCGTAGAGACATTAAAATTATGACAACAGAATAGAAATACTTTAATTTGAGTTTTGTATGGCACTCTGTAGGTGGACGTTTTACTGGCGTCCGGTAGTCAGTTTCAGTCCGAAATGGCGGAGGAGTAGGTCTGCTGCTGGGCGCTGGTGTTGCTATGGAACAAACAATCGACTTTCTCTTCTTAGCAATATATATTCTTTGACTATGGTGACCGATGTGAAAACGTGAATGGCCCTATTGAAAGCCAGTGTTTGGTTTGATCATTCTGGGCTACTATAGAAACATGGCGGCCGACACCGTGAGAGGACCCGCTCTGTATGCAGACATAAACAGTTCATTCTAAGATAACAAAAACACAATAATTATTATTTTCAGGTGATTATACACTAAAGAAAATACTTAAAATACTAATATTATATTCCATTTCTGCCAATAGATCCCCCTAATATAACACACTGGCCCTTTAAAATGGGCTGCAAATGTATTTTATGCAAACTCCAGCTAATTAGCAAACTTTCTTTTTTCTTTTACACTACAAAAGAAAACTTTTAATGAAGCAAACATCGGAAACCATGTGTTTTTTCTGTGATTATGATGAACATTACATCATCAAAGCACCTTAATCACAGTGGAAAAATGCTCTCTAGATTATTACTGCCACAATGAAACAAATAGATTTGTGCAGAGCAAAAAGGAATATGCTCACTGCAGACTTCTGATTCCATTCATCGCACTAATTTATCCAAAAACAGCAATGATGCCAAGAGCTGCACAGAGGGTTCGCTGCGGAGAGCAGAGAGGAAGCTTGTAGGCTACCTTTTGCTCGCTGCTAGGCAACCTCAACTTCAAATCTGTTGATCGGTGGAAGTGTTTGTGTGTGTGTGTGTGGTGGTCGCCAGTGTGTTTATCCATTTTACTCCAAAGCACACTTCCTGTCTTAAGAGTTTCATAATGGCAAACATTCACTTGCCTGAAATGCACTGTCCGTCCAAATTGTTTGCAAATGAGGAACGTTTAAAGCCGAGGCTGCTCTTAACTTCCAAATCGCTCCCCTGCATCTGTTTGGATTTGGACCAACCTCGCCAAGACTCATCCAGTTCAGTCAGACAGGCCAAACTACTTTAAGAACGATTAAATTTTAAACTCTTTCCCCGTCGCCTGCCACTGTACGGCATCCCGGCTTTCAAGAAATGCTTACGTAACGTGACAAAATTTAATCAACCACTGAGTGTGTTGCGTAACAAGCTTAAACCAGAACCCCAGAACATATTGTAATTACATCTTGGCGACCTGATCCCGATATAGAGGACACAATGGGTCATTTAATACTTAATCAGGTGCTGTTAATGCTTTTATTTTTACTGTGTTGACTGGGTTTATTCTCAGGTTCAGCTTGCCCTCCGTGAGCTCTGATTACAGCTCTGGTCTGATTGCTGGAGGTGGAGATGTAACTGGCAGGAGTTTAGACAGAGAGAAACTCTCATGTGAATTCAGCCCAGCGAAACTTACGTAATCAATAGGTGGAGGCCATCATTCTCATTATTCTTCAACACTGGCAGAAAAAGTATAGCAGGAAATTACATAATATATACGCATGATTTGATGTCACATTTCACAAGTTTTCATTTAAGAACTTTTGTGAAATTACATAAGGGAGAAATTCACACACATCGCTAAAAGGTGCAAATCTATTGGAAACCAAAACAAATAGGGAAATAAGTAATGTCCACACACGATTCACATATTTATTTAAATATAAGACATTGTTTTGATTTAATCAGGTCAGCATGTTTGACAGAGATTATATATACTGTATTTACCAATAAGCTGATAACAGGTAGTGCACATGAAGAATATGAATTACGTTATCCTAAACATAGTCATTACATATGAGGCTACTTTACATCAGTAACAGTACCAAATCAACAATCTATAAATACTCCGTTACAAGTGAAAGTCCTGAGTATTATCAGCTAAATGTACTTAAAGTATAAAAATGAAAAGTACTCATTCTGCAGAAAAACGGCCCCTGTGACTGATGTGTTATTATTATTACATAACCTAGAGGTCAAAGGGTCACCTCCAAAGGGTCAGCAGACAAATCTGGAGGGTCATAACATGATTAATGGGAGAGGAAAGAAGAAGGAAAAAAGAATCTGCTGATGTAGACCCTTGATGCCAGAGTTTAAATGGTTAAAACGCCTTCTCTTTAAAGAAGAAGACTATTAATATCTCCTCCTCTTCTTGGGCTTCAAATGTGCTCAGCGCCGATGTATCTCAGGGAGAACACTGAGTCACAGATGGTCGTCGCTACAAGGACAACTTCTGAGTTTTAGACTCAAATACATGACGACACACTGGCACATGATCAGACAGGTTGCATTTGTGGTGCCAAAAATCCTTTTTTCACTCGAACAAGAAGCCTGCATATCATTGTTGTCTTGTGAAAACCATGTGTCTCCTCAATGTCAACTTTTTGTGAGGCCTGTTTTCAGCTCTGTGACAATGTTTTTAAGATATTCCATGTTACATTCAATGCACTTTTTATTGTTTATTTAGCATACAAATAGGAGAATTATCTCTACCCATAAGGGAATACTTAAGGAAAGAAGAAAAGAAAACATTCATAGTGTTCATTTAAAGGACCAGTGTGTAACAATTAGGGGGATCTATTGGCAGAAATGGAATATAATATTAATAAGTATGTTTTCTCTAGTGTATAATCACCTGATAATAACAATCATTGTGTTTTCGTTACCTTAGAATGAGCCGTTTATATCTACATAGAGGTGGTCCTCTTCATGGAGTCTGCCATGTTGCCGTTCTCTCTCTCTTGCTTCACCACTCACTTCCCACGTACACACACACACTCTAGGCACTGGCTCTGCTTTGAATGGCTCTAGAGAGGGAATTTTGCGTTTTTGCATCAGCCACCGTAGCTCTCCAACACGCTTGGCACACAGGAGAGGCTTCAGTTGGTTGCAATCTCCTCACCTCACCACTAGATACCGCCACATCCAACAAACTTAACTTTTAACAGCAACAACTGTAATTGAACTCTTGCTTCTTCTTTTTCTATTTGTTCTGTAGCCAAGATTTAAGATTTAAGACTTGAACGTGTAAGGCGTTACTATGAAGAGCATTGATATTATATACAGTATATTCATTAACATTACAAAAACAAATGATATTTATATATAATATCCCTATCTGCTATCTATTTTGCAATGGCACTATCGCTGCATCCTGTGCTAAGCGTCGCCCAAGATGATTGTGATTGGCTTAAAGAAGTACAAAAAAGTCAGAGCATTTTTTTTCCCTGTACCAGAATGAATGGAGATAAAGGTTTGACTATGCGAGACTAATAATAACTGACAAAACCCTTTAAAAGTGCTTCTTATTGTAAGGTTTTACAATAAATATTAAATTAAAGCATTCAGGCCTCTAGACATTTAATTTATTTGATTTAATTTATTGATCTACTCACATGTCTGTTGTTCCCTTTTATTAAAAACTGTCCACTGCTCAGACGGAGATATATTCTTCTTCAGAACCTGTCAGTGTAAGAGAAGTAATTAACTGGACGTGCTCTTACTTTGACGAGTATTATTTCACTACGCGTTGATAACGGAGCCAAATTATTTATGTCGTTCTGAATCAAACACAAAGACTGAGCGCAGGCTTGCTGACAATCAAAAAGAGGAAGAGAAATTGCCTTCCTCCTCAGCCTGAATACCACAGATATGACAGGGGAAAGGAACATTTTTCTAGCTCACATAATCAATCTGTCTCTTGGCGTGCAGCAGCAATGACTTTCTCTGTTTACCCCCAAAACTTCAAGTTTTGACAAATGCTGCTTTTAAAGGTGTCTGCTGTGAAATCAGTTTGACCTTCAACTGTTTGGTGACCTCATCAGCCAATATCCTGCAGTACTGAGCAAACCCTCGGCTCGCATTAATGATGTGTTAAAATTGAAGAGCCAGCATAATTACATTATATACAATGAGATAGTTAATGAGGTAGTCTATGCCGCCTTTTTTTGGCGTTAATGCAGTTAATGAGATATACAGTAGAGCGATTGTTTCTGTCTTCTCCTGCTTTGACACGAGTGAAGTTATTTTTCTTCTTTTATTAACATAAAATACTCAGGTTGTCAGTCCCACAGTCAAATGAGAAATCCTTTAAGCTGCTGCTTTTCCAAAGCATCTCATCTTTTTTCATGATGTGTTATGTATTTTACAAGGAGTGAATGGCTGCCTCAGTAGGATTCCTGTTTGCTTCATAAAAGTCATTTCTCCCCTCAGCCGCTTTAATGACAAACAACGGGCATCCAGTCATATCCTGTTACCAACCACGGTGATGAATCGAGATTACCCTGGCAACATAGGCGGGCGTGTTTACGCCAGATGCAGAGCAACCACTTCAGACTGCATGGGACTTGTTTTAATCACCTCTTGGAAACCAGCAGCGAGTGTTGTCGGGCCCAATCAAACTTTGTCTGCGCAGAAACAACACTGAGATCACAGGTTGCGACAAGAGATCCAGAGCAGCGTGAAGCTGTCGGTAGTGAGTGTGATTCACTTCTTCAGTTCATTCACAGGGGTGTACAGTATGACTCACTCAGGCCTCGGCCTGCAGAAGAGAAACACATAACCTTTTTTCACTTCTTTTCTATTTTCAGCCATGTAAGACTCAGCCTCCATTCTACACAGTACTGTATGCAGACGTGGAGAAAAAAAAGTTATTTCAGCTATTTTAGTTAGAGCTTAGTTGGTTGCATTGGCTTTGTATGCAGTGGTGTTGCTCTGACTCTGTCTATTTGGCGTGGAGAGGAGGTCGTGTTGCTCTGGCTCTATCTATTTGGCGTGGAGAGGAGGTCGTGTTTCTCTGGCTCTATCTGTTTGGCGTGGAGAGGAGGTCGTGTTGCTCTGGCTCTATCTATTTGGCGTGGAGAGGAGGTGGTGTTACTCTGGCTCTATCTATTTGGCATGGAGAGGAGGTTGTGTTGCTCTGGCTCTATCTATTTGGCGTGGAGAGGAAGTCATGTTGCTCTGGCTCTGTCTGTTTGCCGACGCCGGGAAGCTGCTTGACATCCTCCTGGATCCACCCTCTCATATACTGTATGTTCACATTATATGTATTTTTTTTTGCTAACCTGCTGTGAGCTGATCAAAAGGTTCATTGTAATTATTAATTGGAAGTGTATCAATTGAAGACTGAAATTACGGGCCCTTAAAATGTAGTGTAGCCTAACCAGTATTTACAGTTTTATTGGATATATTGACGTATATTGATGTATTTTGACGTCTGAGCCTGTGGCTCGGAGCTAACAGTGCAGACAGCGCGTGAAAACAACGGCAACAGTGTTGACAGAGCTAACAGCGTTAACCTGGGGGGAACCAGAGGGTGGTTGCTACGCTTCCGCAATGGCACCGTCGGTCAGGATGGCGTTATCAGCTGAAAAACGCTGTATAGCAGTGCAGAGCAGCGGCCGTGAGCTAGCCAGTGGGGCACACTCACATGCACGCCCGGCATGGCTATGTCAACAAAGCACAGAAAAGCTCAGATAATAATACACACAGAGGGAGAGTGACTTCATTCTCTGCTCAGGTAGACATTACTCCTCTCTATCTTTACATAGCAAATAGTTGTTTGATGCTATATTAATGCTCTGAATATCATATAGAGCACCTTTAAGAACAGTACTTGAGTAAATGTACTATCACCCTAGGTGTATGTATAATAAGAGCTAGAACTTGAATTGAGAAAAGTGAATCTGAAATAAGTTCACTTTAAGATGCTGCATTTTAATTTCAAAGTGTGCCTCATGAAATCCGTTTTTAAATTCATCTCAATATTTTCCTTTTTCAATTTAACCGCTCAAAATGAGTGTGACAAATTCGAATCCATGTACCATTCCAATACCATCTCTCCTGGCTCTCATCTCCTTCCATATGTATGTCACACAGCAGCTGAAATAGATTCATTCTTTCACTGGCAATGACTGCATGCAGCGCTAGGTCACCGCTGGCTGAATCATCTGTTGCAGACAGGAGAGTTTATAGAGAATGTATTCCCAGAGAGTGTCTCTGGTGCACGGCTGATGGTGGTGCCGTGGGTCTCGAGGTGAGTAAGTCTAGTGTGTGACGTCAACGACCGAGGCTTCTTCATTAGCTGTCAGTGCAGCGGGGCAGCAAGCTTCATCAACCCGGCCACTAATGTTCAAAACCTGCAGGGACAGTATACCCCGTAGCAGTCAGTTATTTGATACGGGGCGAGAAAAAGAGGCCAGACGGATAAATGTGTTCGCACTGAGAAGGCTGACTTCTTTTGTCCACCCAGATCACTGCAGCTTCATCCTTTGATTCAGTGTCGCTTCAGGCAACACAAGCACTGAGATCCAGAAGATGTCTGCAGCTTAGCCTAGATTCAACCTGAATTATGAGGAAAATGAAAATCAAGTTAGGTTTCTTCCTCTAGGTGAAAAGGGTTGCTGCTGTATTTAATAGATCTCAGGGAAAATAAAACACACTTAATTCTTGCTCAAGGTCATAGGCGCCAAATATGTGGCCACTCAGGACTGTGAGCACCTTTGGGGGGAATCATATTGTTTTAACAAATTAGAGACATCTTTTTGCTGTTAAATATTAATGTGTTAGATTTAGACTTACAGTGTTTTGACAAAAAAACAGATGTATTCACAGCCTCACAGCGTTTCGTGCTCTTTAAACACAGCATGCAGTGAGGGGACCTCGCCAAGGGGGACCAATCCATGGCCAACAGGCTATTTTCTCAATAATACAAAATCCATATCCCAGTAGGTGTCTTAAATACCCCTCACACTAATTGAAGCATTGATTGGGAATAGTTTCCTACAGTTGCTCGTTAAATGTCACAGCTATTGAGGGGGGCAGCTCGAGTATTGGTTTCCTAACAGAGAGTAAATCTCGCTCTGGTCTGTTTGGAATCAGGGGAAATGATTAACCTCTGCTTGTCTTAGCCAAATAAGAAGCCATTTAAATTACTATCCAGTCAAGACAAAGCAGGAAATCATCCCCCCCATGTCCAGCCGGAGATGGCAGTTTGCTTTTCCTGCTCTCAGGGAATTGCGGTGAACATGAATCATCTCTGCCGAGCCGCGAGCTGTAATTCCTCTGTCACAGCTGCACCTCTTGTTTCCCCACTTGTTACCGAAACTCATTAGCAGATAATTGAAAGTAACGACACTGATTATGAGAAGCGCTTGAGCGGCATCCCAGGGGTCTTTGCAATTTACAAGCTGGCAATGACATGCGGACGATGCTATTGTCTACCGTGAACCCAAGAGGGAGTTGTGCTGTTTGCAGGCAAGAAAAAGATAATAGTTTTGGGTTATGATTAATTATTAGGCCTGTGTTGTGTTTCAGCATGTCTGTCTCAATATCACCAATGCTGACCTCCAGGATGAGCTTTGTGTTTTCTTTCTTGTTGAAGTGGATGGCAATAAAAACATACAGTACCATAGGCCTGTAGCCTAATCATCCCTAAGACAATCAATGGGGCCTATAAAACATTTCCAGCATACATACTGTATAGTTATGATGGTTAAAGGAAGAGTTTGACTGTTGTTTTTCTTTGTTTTTAGTCTTTACGCTAAACTAAGCTAAGCTAAGCTAAGCTAATGGGCAGCTAGCTGTAGCTTAAAATTCCTTACCAAAAAGAAGTTTATTCAACTGTGCCATTAGTATACTTCTTTTAAACTTTAAATAAGAGAGTATGCTTTCAGTTTACTTTTTATATACATATCAGAGATAAACTTAACAAAAGTATGCATAAGTATACTTGGCTCATACTGACAAGTATACAGAAAAGTCTAAGTATACTTGGCTTATACTGACAAGTATACAGAAAAGTTATAGGCCTATACAGTACTTGTACTTACTCTGTTGATCGAGATATACTTAAGAAAAGTATAATGAAGTATTCTTGCCTTAGGCCTACAGAAAGGTATACTTGGCTTGTAGTTGTGCCTACTTTTTGATAGAGTAGCCTATTACAGTGTGTACTGGTCAGAATGAGAGTGGGATCAATCTTCTTCTCATCAAACTCTCATCAAGACAGAAACTTTTCTCAAAATGTTGAATTATTAAAAGTGAGTCCATATAGGTCTAATTTTCTCAAAGAGGAAATAGCCTATTGATGCTCTTACAGATGAAAGTTGAACTCATAAGCAGTTCAGTAGCCTATAGCTTGAGATAGACGTTGCTGTGTCAGGTCACAAATATTAGTACCCTTTCCTACTAAACTACATTTTAACATTTACCATGATCCCATAATTGTCACTTTGTGTCCACATTGGCAGGTGAAGTCTATAGATAACCTTAGCTAGTTAGCTGTGAGTGGTTTTGATGTCAGTCTTCCAAATGGCAATACCTCTTCTGTGGAGTCCCACATTCAACAATCATTTAGTGAGAAATCCATCCAAGAGGCAGGTAGATCATTTTAATTCTGCCTCAGTGGACTATAATGCAAATGCAGCCACAGGCAGGGCTTCATTTGCTTTTTCTCAAGTGGAACATTTATTGACGTTTCTCTCTCTTTTATCTCTCTCTCTCTCTCTCTCTCTCTCTGAACCCTTGCATTAATACATGTATTATTTTGAGGACTTATTATCTGTATGTAAATAGCCTTCCTCTTTTTGAATTGACAGGCAAGGATTATAATATTTCACAAAGCTTTATAAATATATTTGCCTACTCGATGTTGTGGGATTATTATTGACAAAACACTCAATGCTATATATTTGAAGTTGTTTTGACTGTCAATTCAAACTTCTCTAACTGATACAAAAAAGACTTCAATAAAAAAAAAAAATAACTTTCTCTCCTGTGATCAATCTTCTTTCTACTCTAATGTTTTCCAAAGGACACTAAAAGCTCCATCTCCCTTGCTGTCATCGTTGTTTCACCTATGCATTTAAAGATTTTCCGGGTGTGTAGATCACAGATTGGTGATACATAACAAGGTGGTGGGTTTGTCCTTGAGACTGGAAGTGAAGACCTGGAAGAATTGAAGCATGGGAGATGACAGATGTCGGTGGGTGGCACACACACACAGGTCTCATGGCAGCCGACGGAACAAATTCAGGGACAGCAGTCTCCAACAGGATTCTTCATCGAATGTGACTTCTGAATTCAAGCAGTAAAACATAGTTTGTGGCCGTCTGAGCATATAACGTGACATTTGAATTAAGCACACCAGCCTCTTAAAATTACATTTACATCCTATAATGTTTGTAATCATGTCTCATTGCTCACATGAACACCTGCTATTCAGAACATTTCAAGATCCCTTTAATTACACTGCAGTATGACTCCATAGTGCTTCTAAAATCCATCTAAAAATGCTATTAAACCCACACAACCTGCCTATTAGATAGTGATAGATTATGATATCTTGTATGTTAAATTTAGTATGTTTAATTACATTTTTGGCCCGAGGGTGGCACGAGAGGAAAGTTCATAGATGGTAATAGAAGATGCAAAGGAGGAGAGCATGAATGTAAGCGGTACATTTTCAATCTTCCTATCAGATTTAGGTTTTGCTTTATATATTTTGGCCTGATTGTGGCATCAGGAGGTCAACCAAAACATTATGATTCATACTCTATGGACCATGAATTTACATCAAAGTGGCGTTAGAGGGAAGGTCAAAGGGTCATTAGATTCATTATGTATCTTGGGGAGAAAATTCTATGTGACCATCCATTCAGTAGATGTTTTGACAGCCGATTAGACTGTTGTCAGGCTATTAAACAGACGTTATTGGTTGCTATAAGCACCATAGATGTGGGTCAATCGGGGCCTACTACAACCACTAGTAGGTTTTATCATCTATTGACATGGTAGATCACCGAAAGAAGGTTTAAAAGAACATGACAGCGACCTCTAGTGACCATAGTAATTATGACAGGAGCAGAAGCAGAAGTCAGGCACTGAAGTAAAGACAGTGTGAAACTCCATAAGGGGTGGAGGTTGGGGTTGATGGATGGGACACAAAGGAGACTGGAGTTTGCATCCCATGTGAAACCATCAATGTGTAGTTGTCTTTGTGTTAGTAGTTATTTTAACCCAAAACACAATGGATTTTTTTTTCCTAAACCTAAAGAAGTTGTAGTTTTGTTGCCTAAAACAAAAGAAGCCTTTTTGTTTGTGTTCAAAATGTGACGTTTCATTCAGTTTTACAACGTGTTAGAACGTGTTGCTTTTAAGTTTAACTTTCACTTTCACTTTTACAACATAGTAGGCCCCTAATGACCCATATCTAAGGCGCTTATAGCGATTGATAATGCCTATTTAATGGCCTGATAACAATCAAATCGGGTGGTTTTGAAAGGTAATTGTAAAAAATGTAATTAATAATTGCCTAGGAGGCATGTTTAAAGGGTGACTTTTGGTTGCATTTTGTAGGAAATAGTACATAACATGCACATACAGCTCTGTATAGTGTTGCCTGCTGTACAGTACAGACTGTACTGGATGCGTGCCTGTGCAGAGGTAGCCAGTTGTACAGAGATATGGTAAATTGCAGCCAAACAGGTATCCTCCGGCTTAATGAGCCATCCGTGCTGGAGACTAGAACACACGCTCTCACATAAAGGACAAAATGTTTCAGTATTATAAACCGAACAACGAAAATACACAATCAAAAACTCAGTAAGTGCTCGTACAGTAGCTCCACAGTGAGGAATATATATAGTTCTGGTTTCTAAAACAAGAATTTCAGAGCTCTTCTATGGGAACATCTCAGTTGCTATAGCAATGGTGGCAGATGACCGCACACTGTCTGAGAGTTTATGTCTGGCACTGACAAAATTTAGCGGCATACCTCAGGCAACACACATACAGTACACACAAATAGGTTTGGGATGGAATACAGGTTTGCAGCGAGCTAAAAACAAAGTATAAACAAGGTTATTTTTTAATGACCCCACTGTTCTGAATATTTGGTGCACACTTTGTCCTTGCGTGACTCCTTCTCTAACACACAAACAGGTTTGTCCCACTTGATATCCCTTCCGGCTCTGCCATTCTTCTCCTCTCTTTTCCTTTCTCTTTTCCCAGCTTGCAAGCTGTGATCAGACACTATTTCGCATGATGCCTGAGTCTAGATCTGAGGGAGCGGGGAACATCCCCTCACAGTCATCCCATGCTGAGATCACCATCACTATGCGAGTTCCCGACTCTCAAATTTTGGGCTGCACTTCAAGCGTCATGCCTGCAGCTGTTTTGCAAAATACATCAGGGACAGAAGAATAGTTCATTGGTGCATCCGACGGTTTCAGAGTGATTCATCTGTAGGTGCAGAGGCAGGAAGCCGAGGTGACGCAGGAGGTTTAATACTGTACAGTATGTTCCCTGTGGTGATAAAATGAGCAGAAAATAGCATTACTTTACAGAATGCAACTTAGAAAAACGCAAAAATATCTCTGTTATTTGTTTACTGTGCATTCAACCTCCAGAAGAATATGTCGCCTATACCTGTTTGCCCATTTGCACAGCTGAATTTCTATTGAAGCAAACCACATTTTTGTAAAGCACACAGCAGCTGCGTCTTTTTATTGTTCACCAGCAAGACAGAAATGTTCAGTAATTACATGCCCTTCTGTTTACACAGATCTGCCCTGATCTTCGTGTGTGAAAGAGCCTTGGAGAAGATATACAGTATTTCAAGTATTACCAGGCAGAATTTGGAGGATGTTAGCATCATGCACAGCCAGATGTTTCAGCTGAAACACTCAAAAGCTACATAGATTTTTTAGGTTTGTTTTATTAACATTTTCCTTAAAATGTTAAACACTTCAGCTACGCTTGGATCACGTGCCGCAAGAGCACCTGAATTATTTATTTTTCTTCAAGTTCACTTTGATTCATACACCCCGGCGAATCTACGAGGATTTGACAGCCTCGTCTTTCTGCCAAACACTTCACGCTGAGATAACATCAAGTCAAGAGTATGAGCGGGATCTGTTTTCATGGAGGCTGGCACTTACTGGAAATGTTGTCATATTTGTCCCAGCGATACATCAGAGAGATCGTGGTTACATGAATCAGGACAGTGAATAGTCTCCCCGTCAGTCACACTGTCACCTCGTGTTACCGACATCAGCCCTTGCTGAGAGAGCATGACTGAAGAGGATTTAACACTTGATCTCATGGAGACAGCTGCATCCAGAGAGATCACTTTCCGAGCCGTCCATGCTCCTGGACCACCTACTGAAGGCTTAACATCCAGATTCCTCCAGCCCTGGGAATCAATTTGGTTTAGCTGACGGTCTTTTAAAAGCTGCAGCTAAGGAAAAATCCAGCATTGCTGAACTTTTACAGGGTCATTTCAGCCCAAAAACATATTTTCCTACTTAACCCTATTGGTATCTAGCCATGCGGATAGTAACATAGCAATAAGCCTGTGAATTATCCTGAGAAATTGGACATTGTTTCTGGAAAGACAAGTTGCTGTTGAGTATGCTTTACCAAGGGATAAATGGGGGAATGTGTTTTGGTGATTTGGGTGACTTCACCTTTAAAATACAAGTGTAGCCTCCATTAAATGCATCCACTTTTTGTCTCACTCTCTTCCATCTTCTCAGCTGAGCGTTGGAGCTAACACAATTAGGACTCTTGCACTGACACCAGGCAGCTGTAGCCCTTTAAGGGCAGAGAACAGGCTATCGCAAAGGACAAGCTTCCACTCACTACACAAGCCCTGTGTGTCATGGTTGACCTTTCCTTTCTCCTGCATTGTCTGAACTGATTAGCTTTCCTCAGTGGCAGATACACCACAGCTTACCGCCACTGTCCTAACTCGGTCTGATAACAACTTGAGCAAACTTATCCGCGTCAGCCGAGTATGAAGGGGCGGTGGGCTGATAACTGTTCTCGTCCTCAGTGCCATATTCTAACCGTCCTTGAACTCATTCGCTCTTTGACGGCAGCAGATAACTCCTATCTACAGATGTGTTAATTGGGCTTTCAGAGGGAAGTCAGCATATTAAAATAGTCTGGGGGACTCGCTGGCGAACCAGACCAAAGCCTCGGGAAATCGCATGTGATTCAAGCTGACCTTCGTCTAATGTGCAGTCTGGGGACCATACAAAGC
Organism: Sebastiscus albofasciatus; assembly: GCA_916701655.1. Lineage (NCBI taxonomy): Eukaryota > Metazoa > Chordata > Actinopteri > Perciformes > Sebastidae > Sebastiscus > Sebastiscus albofasciatus. The sequence continues at coordinate 21,903 of CAKAOI010052336.1, forward strand.
TGTGCTGAATTAGCTTTGCCTACAGTGGCAGAAAAAAATACCACCACAGTATTTCTGACTACCCACAGAAACACCCTGGAGCCGTAAGATGTGGTGCATAAATTTATTTCAACATATATTAACATTTTGTTTATTCTTTTTTTTGTTTTGTTAAAGACACAGTACATACAGTATTTACATTAGATTCTACAACAACACTTGCTGGCAGAATACAGTATGATCATTGGATCAGGATAAACTGGGTAAACGGAAGGCTACTCTCTAGAGCTTCAGTAATACTTGATAGAATTTGACACCTCACCATTAAACTTGACAATTCCTGTCATAACAGTCGATGAGAAACAGTATTGCACTGCAGTGCAACAACTGGTAGTAGTCTAATGATGCTATGGTGTTTAACAAAGCCACAGCTGCTCACATCAGAACACTGTGATACTTGTCAAGTTGGGGGCTACATGTAATCAGAAGTTATGTGATGTTGTATCACGTGATGTTGCGTCATCTTGCGTCATGTTATGATGCGTCATGCTATAATGTGTCATGTTATGATGAGTCATGTTATGATGGGCCATGTTATGATGAGTCATGTTATGATGGGTCATGTTATGATGCACCATGTTACGTGATGTTATGTTATGTTGCGTCATGTTATGATGCGTCATGTTATGTTGCGTCATGTTATGTTGTGTGATGTTATGTTATGTGATGTTGTTATGTTGCGTCATGTTATGTTGCGTCATGTTATGTTGCGTCATATGTTGCGTCATGTTATGTTGCGTCATGTTATGTTGCGTCATGTTATGTTGCGTCATGTTATATTGCGCCATGTCATGATGCGTCATGTTATGTTGTGTGATGTTATGTTATGTGATGTTGTTATGTTGCGTCATGTTATGTTGCGTCGTATGTTGCGTCATGTTATGATGCATCATGTTATGATGCGTCATGGTATGATGCGTCATGGTATGTTGCGTCATGTTGTGTTGTGTGATGTTATGTTATGTGATGTTATGTTGCGTCATGTTATGTTGCGTCATGTTATGTTGCGTCATGTTATATTGCGTCATGTCATGATGCGTCATGTTATGTTGAGTTATGTAGCGTTGTGTAGCGTTGTGTTATGTAGCGTCGTGTTATGAAGCGTTGTGTGAAGTTGCGTTGCGTGATTTTATGTAGCATCATGTAATGTTGCGTCAAGTCATGCTGCATCATGTCATGTCATGCTGCGTCATGTCATGTCATGCTGCGTCATGTCATGTCATGTGGCATCATGTCATGTAGCGTCATGTCATGTAGCACCATGTTATGTAGCGTCATGTCATGTAGCGTCATATTATGTAGCGGCATGTTATGTTGTGTCACGTTATGATGTCATGTCATGATTCGTGTCATGACTCATCATGTCACGGTGCTTTACGTAATGTTGCGTTACATAACATTTTGAAGTATGTCATGCCATGTTACGTTAGTTTACATTATGTTGCATTAAGTTACATTTCGCAATCCATCAAATCCCTGTCCTTTTCTACTATGTAGATCCTACATTATCACACAAACAGAATAGGAAGATGTAGTGTGGGGCTAATTCACATTCCACTACAATCGACTGATGGATAACCCTTTGACAGATCCTATGAGGCAGCCAGCATCTCAGCATATAATACCTTGACAAGTCTTCAGACTCAATCAGGTCACCTTTGCGGAATCAAGAGTAAGGATGGAAAGAGACGAGGGAAATGATAGGGACCATCAAGAGCTTTGATTATGCCTGATGAGACTGAATAAAGACTTTGGTCTGTGAACTGGCTCATTAAATACAGGAAAGTGTATATCTGCAGAAATATGTCATCCCGTATAATAAGCTAAGCAACTGTCATGAGGAGCTGTGGGTGACTGGGAGGGGAGGTTGGTGACCAGTTGTTTCATTTGGGCTCAATTAGACTTGATTTTCAAGACGAGGACAGAAGGCGAACCAGAGGAGCACTGGCACTGTCACTATAGCGACGGAGCTGATGGGCTGTCATGGGAGGTGTGGGGAAATAAGGAAAGTGAAGACAAACACACGTTCACACACAAATATGAACATGGACACGCACACACCTGACTGACATAGCAGTAACGCAATTCAAGCAAGAAAAATAATGGTAATGAGCCCGCTTTGAAGCATTCACACTGAACACATTCTGCTTTTTAGATGCTTTCATAATTAGCAGCATCTCTTTGGAAGCTGAAGCTGAAGTTGCAGCAGAGCGCTGGTCAGGGTCAATCATCAGCTCGCAGAACATCAATAGCTGACACAGAGGTCATCCCTCCAGACAATAAACACCTGGGCTCTGCTATTCAAGGGATGTATTTGGATGAATTCCCAGAGAGAGTGAGAGGCAGGAAGATTAAATTAAAGGTGAACATAAGGGGTGCGACAACATATTCTGAACAGTCGGGATTGTGTGTTAACGTTGCATCTTGATAATCAAATATTGGAACACCATTTGTGATGCCGGGAAATTAATTTGCGTAGGTGTCAACCTGCAACGCAGCCCCTTGGTAGCTTTTACTGATTGAATGAAGACAAAATGGGCTGTACTCATTGACTACCAGGAATCACGATGATTTTACACAGGAAATGGATGTTGCTCATGATGAGGTTATGGTGACAGGAAGATGCAGAAATGAGTGGCGTCTATTCACCAATTTGTGTGTCACACCTGGGACAAGAAAACTTGGTTCAGTTCAGATTAAACCCCAAAAACAATAAAAGAAAAAATAGCTGCTGCTACCATGTTATACAATGTGATAGGCTCTTGATCATATTTCTATATATTTAATGTGTTGTGATATACTGTACATTCTGTCATGTTTTTTTGCTACATACAGTGCATTGCCCCGACAGTAAGTGTAAAACCCTGTCGTAGAAAATGAGAACAGCTACATAGTTGAACTACCTGATAATATGGTGCGCTCCTAGAAATATCAAACTATTTACAATATAGAGTCGTAGATTTCTTTACAAAAAATCTTGTGCTTTAGCATTTGAAACACACACACATACACATCCAAACACACACGGCAGGTAGAAAAGAAACAATAAAAAGACATTTTCTTCTCCTCTTCTTAGTTCGCCACCCTTTTTCACTCAGAAAAATCCCTGTACTCTATTTTGTTACATTGGAAATGAATCTCATTGAGAGCAGTTCAAAAGTGGCAGATGTGTGTTACAGCTAGTCAATGGATTTCCATTAATAATAAAACAGTAAGTGACCCACTGAAGTGTCCTGAGGTGATGCCTATCTCTGAGAAACTGTCTCTAAGTCTAGACACCTACATGAAGAGACATCTCATACAAACTGCTACATGAAGGTTATCTTTTTTTCTATTTTTATAACACGTTCTCTTGAAAAAGACACATTTTATGCACTGGAAGTTGGCAGGAAGTCGGAGAAATGGCAGTCGAATGAATTTGCGTAGATCGCCCTCGGATCACCGGCCTCGGACTGAACGGCATCACCGGATCAGATGAAGTTTTGGCCTCCCCGGAGCTTATACTCTGAGATAAATAAACACTAGTAAAGAGACGTGACATGAACACAAGTAAAGAAACGTGAAGTGATGAGTGAGAAAAGACAATCATTTTTTTTTTTTTATGAGTATCTAGAATCATTAGCACCACCACAGTGTATGGACAGAAAACACAAATGTCTGGATGGCAGAATGAGCAACATCACCGGACTCAGCTTGGGAAGCAGTCTTTGGTCACAAATCAAAACCTAAACGGCACGTGCCAGAGATAAGCTGTCCAAGTGTGCGCCGCTGATTGATGATGTCCATTTCCACAGCCGGGGATGTGATCCTGAGCTTCTCTTTCATGGTTAAAGTAGGCTACTTCTCCTCTTTCACTGGAGTCTCTGCGGTAGTCATTAACACCTCCTCACAGCTTGGTATTACTGTGAAAAGCCATCTAGTCTCCACTGATAACGTTAGCGTGGGTCAGACACAGATTTCGATGGCAGTTGCCATCACCATCTGGCTTTTGTTCTTGTCTCGGCCTGGAGACTGGTGCTGTCCAGGCTCCTCTCTGGGAGAAAGCGGGTCGGACAGGACGCTGCGTTTGAGCGGCGCCGGGCGCAGGCAGGATGTTCCTGGAGGGGTGGAGGGCTCGGGGTGTCTGTGGGAGGAACGTGATGAAGTGGAGGTTGAGGAGGAAGTGCAGCTGCCGGTGCACACTCCCGAGCTCGACCTTTCGCCTCTCTTGGCTCGGCAAGACGCTCTACGCCTGAGCTCGCTGACTAGCTCATACTTGACAAAGCAGAAGACGTCCTTGACTCCGCAGCGCTTTTCCGGCTCGGAAGCGAGCAGCCGCTGAAACATGCGCAAGGCGTCGTCGGTGAAGCGGCGCCACTGAGACGGGTAGGTCCCCACAGGACACCCGGCTTTCTGCCAGCGGCGAAACTCCTCATAGAAGGCGTCGGCCGGCAGCGCTGCCTCCCAGGGGAAGTTGCCTGTCAGCATACAGAAGACCAGAACGCCAAACGCCCACACATCCAGACTGGTGGTGACAAGGAAACCCTCAGCACGGCTAGCGCGGCACACTTCCGGCGCTGTATAGGGGATGGTGCCGCTCACCCGTTTCACACGGCATCCCACGCGTCGGGTCATACCAAAGTCAGCCAGTTTGATGCGGCGGCATTCGCGGTCAAATAGGAGGACGTTTTCAGGTTTGACGTCCCGGTGCACCAGGTTTTTACTGTGCATAAAGTCCAGTGCCAAGCCCAGCTGTTGCATGCAGCGTTTGACCATTTCCTCTGGCAGACCCACCTGAGGAGAAGAGAGAGTGGTGGGAAGGAAAGCAGAAAAATAGAGAAGATTCGGATTAGTGCATTCTAATAGATACAGTACATTGTGTAGGAGGTGAGACTATGAGAGGTGATACCAGAAAAGAGCTTCGTGGTGAGTAGGTTACAGTACATTTAAAAAAGAGTAGGTGATGGTTATATTGAGCGGTGGGATGAAAGAACAGGGTTGAAAAGTAATACTCTCCAAAAAGGAAAAACAAAAAGAGTCTAAGTTTTGAGTTCCGCCGCAACCATTTTTTAATGAGTCTTTACAAGAACCTTGAAGTCGAGCACTCCCAGCACATCAACTGGAATAGCACTAAGGCGAAGTGAGAGCTCTGAGCGGAGACCGGGACGGAGACAAGGCTCCAATCCCAGGAGGGCTTGTTAAAACTGCCGTGTCTGAACATGGCGGCTGATTGGAGCAGCTCTGGCTGAGCGAGGACGGTGATTGGTGGAAGGGAAGGGTGATTGCTTTACCTGTGGGGGGATGATGTCGAAAAGGTCCCCGGCGGGGGCATATTCTTGTCCAAACACATAGCTGTCCTCCGTCTCAAAGAGCACGTCCAGGACTTTGATGATGAAAGGGCTGCAGCTAAGCGAGCCGGTTAGACTGTACTCCCGCAGGAAACTCTTGAGCTTCGTCTTGTTCTTGGTAACGAACTTGAGCGCCATTTTGGTGCCTAAAATAAAATCAGATACAAACATCTTAGTACTGCGAACATTTAACATCTAATTTGGAACCTGACACTCTAAGGGAGTGGTTTCCAACCACCCAACCCTGTCTTTGTAACAGCTGCTACATTCATTCATATAAACATGTACAGTGAATGAATCTCATCTCCGTTACACACATACAACCAGCTGTTCGTGATCACAGCTGCAGAAATACAGAGGCTCTTCAGCGCACGGCACTTAAAATCTCCGCTGCCCTCTCAGCCTCCCTCTGCACTACTTCACAATTAGACCGCTTTCAGACTGAGCCGGCTCGCTAACCGTGATTTCCTTACAACCATGGATTAAACAGCAGAACTAAAAAAAAATCCTTAACAAACGCTTTTAGTGCCGAAATTAATGTCTCAGCAGCACTGTGCCTTGAGACTCTATACCATGCTGATCTGCCTTAGCGGGTTATCCGAGACATGCTGGCACAATGTGAACGATCTGCTTCCTAAAATATCTTTTTGTATTTATGCTTTATTAGATGGTAAACGGTCAAGACACACTGGTAACCAACTCACCCTGTGTCCGGTGTGCCACCAGATCCACCTTGCCGTACGTGCCCTTCCCCAGCTCACGGATGTGCTCATACTGTTTGGCTACATCTGCTGCCGACAGGGAGGTGATGGCCAAGGCCTGCATGTCCTCCACAGGCACCCCTCCGCAGTAGCCCATCTTGGACGTAGGGGAGCCCCCGCCGCTGCCCACCCGTCCCGGCCCAGATGGAGAAAGAGACAGGCTCGCCTTGACGCTGTGTGGCAGACTAAATGAAGAGGGGAAAAAGAAACACTGTTTTGAGTCTCCTGCTATGATGGCAGGTGATAGAAATGTGTTAAAGACAGAATGCTCTTCAGTATCTTTATATTTATTGGCGCACGTCCATATATCCCTGTCTGTACATCGTGTCCCAGAGGGTGGTTAAATCAGACCTTCATTTCCATGCAATCAATTCAGGGAAAGGAATCAACAGGGGAAGTACTTTCAGTAAATGTATTGGACTTCCTGCTGTCCCTCTAGATCACTCCGGCCCTGCTTTCAGATATGGCTGGTCTCAGACAGCACTTACTGGCAGACAGCTATGGGAAAATCAATATGTACCAGGTAGAAGGACAAACAAATGGAAACAAATGGAGAGAGCCGACGGCTCCGAGGTATATATACGCGCTGGCGAGGCGTGCCGTAGATCATCTGTGACCGCTCTGATGTATTCATACATATACAACAGCAGAAACAATCAGCGGTGCTGTGAGGGGAACACAGTTTTGCTTGGAAAACACATTTAGTTTGCACAGTGGTTGCTCTACAACAGTATGTATTTCTGTCAAATTGCTGAAGCTGAAAAAATAAAGAAATACTGCAACAGAAAAGTTATTGCTGATTTTCAGAAAGTTTGAAATAGGTCAAAGTGATCCTAGGAGGGAAATACAGCTGCTTTAATTGCAGATAGAGTCAGATACACAACTGACAACAAATTAAAAATCAGAGATGAGTGACTGCGCAGGTGAGCTTCAGTTACGGTGATTGAGCAAACGATAAAACTATTAACCAAACTGAACAAAATGGACCTTTTGAGGAAATGAAGTGGATCACGCTAATGATCTTACCCATTGTCAATCTTCAACCCCCCTCCCTAACACACACACACACACACATACACAATCAAATGTAATCATCCAATCATGCAAAGCACGCACACACGTACGCACACTAATAGGCATCAAATCAGCACAAACAATTTTGCTGATGGCCTTTTTCATCCATCATTCAAAGGCAACGGCTTCGCTCTTTGTTCTCGTCTCCCTGCAGCATCACAAATGTGTCTGTGTCGACTGACAGGTGCATGTCGGGTAGGGAGAAAAAGCTGAATTAATGCACAATGTACAGTTGATGAAAACACGGCACAGGAGGAGTTGTTCTGAAGGTGTTGAGGCTCCTCGGCTATATCTTGTGGGAAGAGAGTGATAAATATAGCTATTAGACAGCGAAACTAAAATAGGATGCAGCCCCGTGTTCTTGGCTCATCACTCTTTGTCGAAGGAGAAAACGCTGCAAATAGAAAGTGCCCCAACACTTGCTTCTTGATTTTATCATAAGATGCTTATATAAGAGACTATGAATATTGTAGCCTACTCATTCTTGAGCGTGCCCACTGTTTAGCCTTCAGCGAGTCAACACAAAAGTTTATCCGGATCAGTCCGTGGTCCAGGCGATTAAACATTTAAACAGGACAGACAGACGCGCATTATCTCCCACCCACCCTGCGTGGCCCCCGTAGCCTTTAACAGCGAGAACGAAGCAGGGCGAAGGGAGCGCTTGTTTATTGGCGCTTCTTCCAGTCAGCTTCACGGGCAGAATGTGCAGCATGGATCTTAATCACATTACTCAGCTCCCACAAAGACAAAAGCAACCCCCCCCCGCCCCTCCATGCTTTGCACTCATTTCCTTTGCAGAACTGGATTAAGAGTCCTGAAATGTGATGAGTAGTTGGGAGACGGTGGCTGCAGTGATGCTGTAAATGTGAACCAGAAACTGCAGTGTAGCACCCCGGAGGTGTGGGGATGAAGTTATGTGGAGATGATTGTGTGTGTGAGGGGAGGGGGGACGCGGGGGGGCACGGAGGTTTGGTGTATCAGTCACACAGTGACACTCTATCAAAGGCCCTTTGTGTTCCCACCTCTGAGAGGGAGCAGCTGTGAGCCTCCGCACGACTCAGCATTCGCGCTCGACCGCAGCCACACGCCCCACCGATCTCCCATGCTGCCCTCTGCTCCTCCTCTCCCATCCTCTCGGGCGGCGAGAGACGAGGTAACAGCAACACGTTCCGCATGCAGATGAATATTTGGCTCGAGGCTCTTTTTAATGTCTGTGGGTTTTTGAGCCGGTCCCACTCATTGTCAATCATCTGTAAGCAAACACATCCCCGGACTGCTCACTTATTCGTTGTATTTTTGTCTTCGAGGTGAGACCTTGTAACTTCAATATTTGTGATTTTCCTGTTTTAATTGTGATGAAAACCTGCTTAAAAATCTCAATAAATAAACTCAAAAATGCACACACACAAGGACAGCCTGAAAAACAAGACCGTTTTTTTCTGAATTCCTAAAAAGTGGAGATGCAAGGTTTTCGCTCAGCAGCGACAATCTGTTTTCCAGCCACTAATTTCCCCTCAAATACAGATTGGCAAACTCGCTCCATTTAGCAATTACTCAAACTGAGCTGAGTGCATTCGCAGTATAACCCTCTTAAAAAAAAAAAAAAAACAGGTTGTTCCGGAAAAACATCCAGTTTCACGTCCTAATAACCACGGCGCCAGTCTGGAAACCTGTTGTGGCTGACTCCAAGTGTCACACATGAGATTAAACTGCAGCAGCGGTTGACCTTTTGTTCTATAAACACCTAGCTGGAGATGAGAACAGAGATTTATCTGGTGATGCAGCTGACAGCCGTCTCTCTTGTCACAGACTGTCTCTTAACAGCCTCAGGCTGTGACACGGACCTTGTCGAGTGTGTTTCTAGCCTCTGAACTCTGAGGGTTACACTTGTGGGTTGAGGTCTCACTGTGGACTCCAGGTGGCACAAACTGTTCTCAGAGATGAACTTTATTTTTAGCCATACTTACACTAGCATGGCTCTCTAGGGATAGCGATGTTGCTATGCCGTTCTTTCCACCACTTTGGTCCAGACTAAAATATCTCAACAACTACTGGATGAAAATATTGAGCTATTGGAGACTACTGCCGACATTCATGATCTGCTGAGGATGAATCCTACTGACTTTGGTGATCCCAACTTTTGCTCCAGCGCCAAAACAATAAAAAAGACACACATCCAGTGTCTGACAGAATGGGTGCTGGATCAAAGAAATATCTAGCAGAATTACAGATAGCTCCTGTGCTGTAACGTTTTGAGCACCAGGCTCTTCTTCACACTTTGAGCCTGATGTTCGAAATGTTACAGCAATAAAATCCTTCAAACGGGAGCCACTTGGTGTGTGGATCTATCTGTTTTAACAGTATGAAATATGGTGCACACATTCCACCATGTTTTCAGGATAACTGATCCCTTAACCTTTCATCCAGCGAGAAAACTCAAATTTGTCCAGAACTTTGGTTTCTGACAAAAAACAATGTCATACACAGCTTCAGCTGTACCTTGTGGTCGTGTCCAGAAGGTAACCCGCAAATTGCGAAAACTTGCAAACACGTGGAAAAACTCTCGCGAGAATTTCAAGGTCAATGCCTAACCTTAGACTTACACTGTAGACATTTAGCTTGTTTGCATATTTACGTACGTTCAACGTTGCCTTCAATAACATGGCTAGTATTTGTTCTCCAGAGACTAACTGTAGTAACTTTAACAATTCATTAACACAGGAAACAGAGCCTGCAGATGGACAAATATCTGTGGTATTGTCATGTGACTCTCATCATGGAGAATAATTGTGATTTCAGTGAGTTCTCCCAGTGTAAACTATGTGAGTGATACAGTTGCAATGAACTGTGACATGACACTGATTAGCACATAAAGACTTCACAGAGGTGAGGTTCAAACATGAATACAGATCGCACAAGCTAATTGTGCGGTCGTGGAAAAAAGATGACAATTTGGACAATAGAGTTGATGTTGTCTCTTCATCTTTAACACCTTTAGTCTTCCTCCCTCCTGTCCTCTTTGTCTCTTGTCTGTTCCAGAAAGTGTAAACAAGGGGCTAATGAAAGAAATAAATAGATTGCAGAGGCTGCCTCACGTAGCCACCTCTCTCCATTACTAATGGACTGGTTGCTTTGCTCTCGGCAGAAGAGTCATTATGGGTGAAGACTGATCTCCTGTGTCCAATTTACTGTCAAAATGCCCAACGTGCCTCGCCTCTGGGTCAAAGTGAAAACTGTGAGTGAAATACGATGTGATGTGTGGTTTCTCTCACTGAATGAGAGAAAAAACAACTGCATGCGTAGACTAGACACACAGATGTGTTTTCTGTCTGTGCCTCTCCTTGTTGTCTCGGTGTTGTACGAAATAAAAACACACCACTGTGATCCAAAACAATCTGTCATTCGATCAAAAACCAAATGGGCTCCCTCCCTCGTGACAGAACACTCTGTTCCTTACTCAGGCGTAAAAAAAAACTGAGTCACCCTCCTTACACAGAACATCAGGGCCAGTGAGTCGGTGGGTTTAGTGCCTGCGTCTAACACACGGCTGAAGAAACCTCCCGCTGCGCTGTGATAGGTGGACCAGCGCCCCGGGCCACGGGCACTCACTTTGACAAATCACGTGCTCTGAGCTTTGCCCGGCTGTCCATATGGAGGATCCCTGCTGGGGACTGAGTGCTGTGTAACCCGTCCCTGACTTGTCTCAGCTCTACTGTCCTTCCCATCATCCCCCTCTCTCTCTCTCTCTCTCTCTACTGTATGCCATGGAGCTGGCAGAAGTGCTAGTGGCCATTGGCCTACTGCTGGGATGACCTATACTCCAGGAAGGGTTAACCCAAGGTTAAAGGGATCCAAACAATGACCGAGAGGGGAAATCAGCGTGAAGGACACTGTGCGAAGACCACAAATGACCAACGAAGTAAAAGAAATGGTTATGTCTAGAAACTAACCCTGTTCAAAATCTTAAACCTGTCAATTCGGTGAGTACAGATTCACCTGTTAATGCACAGGGGAGGAGTCTAAAGAAAGGGAGGTTATATAAAGGCTGGTTGTGTCCATTTCATAAGTTTATTCATAATGATTCTGACAATTTGTTTATACGACATATGGTTTACATCCTATGACTTATTTCTACATGATATCAATCCTAATTTAATGTTTGTATCCAACTCCTCAATAGATCATGGTATTGTTCTGGAGCTATGTGATATAAGCCACTTACCTGTGAGATAAAGCTGACTTGTTTTTGTTATAATTAGGATCTGGATGGAGAATGTGAAAGTATCTCATCCTCAAGAAGTTGATGCATTAATAATGTATAAGATAACTTATGTATTTCTTGTTCTATTTCTAATTGTGGTAAACATGGCAATATATATTGATTTCATGCATTTATTGTTTCAGAAAAATCATCGACATCATTCACATATCATCGTTCATCATTCATCATACACCCGTCATCCATCTTTCACCCATTATCCTCACGCAATAAATGGTTAAATGGCTCATAGATCCTGGTGTTTTAATGTGCAAACAAGTTCTATGGTCCAGTCTAACTAATAATACTCCCAAATAAGGCAATAATAATCTAATTTGTGTAGATTATAGTCTTTTTTTCAAACGTGCAAATTGCGAAAACTTGCAAAAACTCTCGCGAGACTCACTGCCCGATGACTCATCCTAATGTTAACCATTCAAGATCAACGCCTAACCTTATCTATCAATTTGCATGTTACCTTCAAGAAAAAAAAATGGGCACAACAATAAAGAAAAGAAACAATCCCACTGCAAAAAATAAATCAATATTGTAATTTGGGATTAAGGCTTTGGGATTAGAAACTGTAGAACATCTGATTTTAAATGCCATCATAATGGCATCAACACCCTCGTCGTAATCATGTCCTGCAAAGCAATCGTTTCACAGCGAAACATCACCGCATTAAGCTACCCAGGGAACATACTGTACCTAACCCCCACTCTCTCACCATCCAGTAGCCTCAAGTTCCAATAGGGAGGCTTCATGTGACAAGAGAGGGAGAGAGAGAGAGAGGGAGATGGAGAGAGGGAGAGAGAGCTGGATTGGGGAAATCCAGCGAGACTGAATTGAAGCATCCCTCCCTTTGTACCACACGCTGTAGACTGCGTCCCTTTGATGTCAAATACATGGAGAAATGTGACTCTATTATGAGCTCAGAAAATGGGGTCTAAAAGGGGGCGTGGCGGAATGATGTAAGAGCTTCGCTAAGGAGGACATTGCTCCTTATTTTCTCAGACCATTTCGCCCTCCACTTCACGGCAAACTAACAGCATAAGGTGATTTGTGATGGCGCTCATATACAATAGCCTCTAACCACAATCAATGCACTGATGCTGATTGCTGAGGCTGCAATTAACCTCTCTCTCTCTCTCTCTCTCTCTCTCTTTCTTATATTCATGCTTTAATTGCACAACTCGATATTAGTCATAGCTGCAAAAGCAAGCATAGGACACAATGTAAAATACAAGACAATTAAAGACAACAACATAATAAGTCAAACATTGATTCATAAAGAATGTAAAAAAATACAGTAATCATGAATGCAAAATATGCATGGCATGTACTCATAGTCTATGAATGAACACACCCACACACACATACATGTACACAGTATGTACGCTGATTGACGGGGGGTATCATTACGCAGCTGTTTTCTCACTAACATAACGGCTCGCTATAGGATGTAATGCATGTGTTTCTTTATTTCCACCCAGCAGGGGCACAGACTTTTGAACAAGAAAATGTCCTCTATATGTCATAATTGACATTTTTTGCATTGTTTTTTCCCATAGCAGCTGATCTGAGTCTGATTTTCTTTCATTAAACTGATTAAAATGTTGTTAAGATGATGTTTTAACACCATTTTTTTCCAGTTTTCATTGTTAAACTGTGTATTATATGTGCATTTCTTTGAGTTTTGTGGCTAATGTGAGGGGGGTCGATGGGTTTAGCTGGTGTGTGGGTGCCAACTGTCTGGGATCTGCTGTTTTCACATATCAAGCCGTAACATTGCAGTCTTGTTGTTTGTTGGCTGTATAGTGGCAGATGCCCTCCTGGCTCTGCAGGTCATGTTTGGGATGTTTTTATGGACTCCCAGGATGTTTTTGATTAATTTAAGGTGAATAATTTGAAGGAAGATTTGGGTTTTTTTTGTGGCTTTCTTTGTGACTCCACTTTCATTTAAGATCTCCAGGCTTATATGCATGTGTCTGCTCTTTAAGGTGTGTTTGTTTTTGGCGTCAAAAGTGCATCTATCATTGTCATGTATATTCAATGTGATGATTAATTCAGGTGGACCTCAAAGCTCAGTATAATTGCTGACTGTTTCTGTCTGTATAAAGTTTTACCTGCTCCAGGAAGAGCAACTTTGACCCTGAATCTTTAATTTATTTTTGGCATGAACTCCTCCTTTAAAGGTCCCAGCCACATCAGTGCTGCTGCTTCTCTTGATCTTGTGTGACACAAAAGCAAAATCCGTGTGTATTAGCTGCTGTTGCCTTTCATTTAGAGTCCATTACCAGCCTCCCTCCAGGCTCTGCTTTTACAGTCACAGGGTCTCTGCTCCATCGAGTCAGCTGCTCATTTAAATGCATTAGACGGCATTAACGATGAGATATCACCTGTCTGCCCTGGACAAAGTATAAAAGGGCCATTAAAAAGCGGATTCCCCCGGATGCCCTCGCATCCATCTAGCCACAGACGCACAAAAGCAGAGTGGGAAACAAATAGGTGTCCAGCCAGTAATGTGGGTGAAAATACAAATTAAGTCGCAACCATTAACTGGAGTTAATCCTAGTGAAGCTGGCTAAAACTGCTGACACTGATGCTTCATCAGTAGGCGAATTTATTATATGAATATTGTCCATGAGAGGGAGTCAAAGGTCAAAGTGACGCACAATTACGCATGAAAACAATCCAAATCCAAGCTCTTCAAATAAAGAAAGAAAATGCACACACAATAAATAAATAATAATAGAAAAAAAAACATGCAATAATTCACATTTTCCAACCCTTATTTTTGGCTCTCGGTTCTGGGCATACTGAATCAGTAGGCGAATTTATTATATGAATATTGTCCATGAGAGTGAGTCAAAGGTCAGACGACACCAACGTTACGCACAATTACGCATGAAAACAATTTATATCCAAGCTCTTCAAATAAAGAAAAAGAAAAAAAAATGCACAAAAAAATAAATAATAATATAAAAAAAAACAGGTAAGAAAACACATTTTCCAACCCTTATTTTTGGCTCTCGGTTCAGGGCACCCTGAACCAGTAGGCGAATTTATTATGTGAATATTGTCCATGAGAGGGAGTCAAAGGTCAAAGTTACGCACAATTACGCATGAAAACAATCCAAATCCAAGCTCTTCAAATAAAGAAAAAAAATGCACACAAAAAATAAATAATAATATTAAAAAAAACAATCATTAATGCACATTTTCCAACCCTTATTTTTGGTTCACGGTGCATAGGTGACTCACCTGCTGGCGACCTGTCTCTCTCCTCCATGGTCCTGCATCCTGCAGGAAACCGATGGATGGATCTCCTCCTTTCAAAGTTATCGATCAAGTCTAGGTGCTTAAAAAAAACCTTGCAGGTCCATTTTTTTTTAAAAAAAACCCTCAAAAACCTTTGCAGTTTCACAGCTTGACAAAGCTCCGATGAGATCTCAGCCTGCTGCTGCTGCTGCTGATGCACAAGAGAGGATCCCTTTAGCTGAGCTGTCCTGCTTCTTTGGAGATGCTTCCTTCCAGTTTGTGACTTTTCTTTCGGAGGCGGATTAAAATCAAAGCATCATCTGATCGCTGGAGGCTGAGATGGATGAGGAGGACACAGGCTGGGATCCCTCCTCTGTGCGCCCACCATCACCATCTCAACCTGCCAAGCAGCAGCAGGAGCAGGAGGAGGAGGAAGAGGAGGAGGAGGGTGCGTGTTTATCTTTCGCTCCTCCAGTGGTCTGCATGACCCAGTTCAGCACCACACACACCCAGACCCATTCACTGGCATCCACGCATCAGCAAAAAAACCTCTGCTTTCTGCAGCATGCATGGACCAATCTACATGTTCCCACTCTCTCTCTGAACTCTCTGCGTCTTGCTCTCTTGTCAGTCTGTTTTTGTCCGTCGGTCCAGCTGGATTCTGGGGTTGAGGAGGAGGAAGAGGAGGAGGAGGAGGATTCAGATCTTGTTCCTCTGCTGGTCCTACCAGTCAGCTCCCTCATTGTTCACCGTCTCCACCCTCTGGCAAACTAATAGTGCTCACGTGTCCTGGGTCCTAGCGCCTGGATGTTGCCAGCCAACCATCCAAACCATCCAAATCATCCATCCTCAGTGTGTACCATGATGCTTTTTACTTTTGATTCATGCTTTGAAGGAACAAACAAGCTGCTCTGCTCTTGCATAATTCAACAGCTTATGGCCTCGAGGACTTGCAGGCGGTGACTTTGCCAACTGTCCTTATTAGGTAACGGCGAGGCAAGACTTTCAATTAATTCAGTGCCCTGGCAGCTCCCCTTTTTACTGTACATGTTTAACAACAGGCCTCCTGCCAGACATGTCTGCCAAGCAGAGCAGATTGGACTGAGAAAACAGCATCGACATAACAGCGATGGCCTTAAGTGCATCATCATCAAAGATCAGATGGGTTGTGCCCATGAAGATCCTCTTGGAGAGATTTTTGTGTTCTGTTCTCCCATCTTGATCTCATCTCAGACCCTCAAATGTCACTCACATAATACATTTATAGGAGTAACTTCTTTTTATTCCTTTGATTTATTGATTTCATTTCCTGCATTGTTAGGAAGTCAGACCAAAGTGGCTTAAAGAGTAGGAGGCAGACTAGGGAAACATTGTCCAGTTTCAAAAATGGTGTATTTATTTACAGTGCCACCTGTACACGTATAACCAAATATATATTTATAAAAAAACAAACAAAAAAAAACTATTAAGTAATTCGGCTTAACTAAATTCAACTCAACTCAGGACAAATAACTTAGAGTAACCTAACGTGCACACATCTACACGCAGAGATCCTTCTTTCTGCAAGTGATGCAGGTCAGGCTCATACTGAGACTGTATATGAAGAGTGACTGTTTTCAAGCAGTCCATGATCAGGAAGTTGGGTGACCAAGGTGTCCCACTTTAAGAGGGACTTCACAGCATTTTTATCCCACGTCCCACATATTTAGACGATGTCCCACATTTTCATTGGCTCTGGTTTTCAAAAGTCAAACCCCTGCAGGACAGACATTTTTTTTTTAAAATCTGGCTTTTATCCAATGGCTGTGAAGAAAGCATTGAAGGCTGTCATCACGGGGCTGTGTTTGCTGTCAAACTGTGCACAAGTGGGTCAAGTGCAGGTTAACATTTCACTGCCTTTGTTACGCTACGCCCAACAGAGAAAATTGCAAGTCACCGCAAAGTCACAAGCTATGCAGATTTAGTCAGGAAATGATGGAAACTACCACAAAGAAAAGGAAAAGCAGCTACAACAAAGACTGTGAAACTACTTATAAGTATTTATAAGCCATTGGAAGGCGATTCTCAGAGTTTTTTTGTGAAATTTGCAAGTTATTTTTCAATTTCACACAGGGGGGAATATGACATGAATGGACACAGTTCATGTGAGTCTCACAAGAAACATGGCTAAAAAAGAGATGTACCGATCTATGGATGCATTCGGGCAAAGCATAGAGATGTTATAAGATAAAGGACAGAATAGAAATGTTTATGATTTATGTTAGATAGACATTATATCAAAATTGTAGACTACCTCCCAGCCTTGGTAATGTGTCCCACATTGTCCCACACAAACATACTCTTTGTCCCACATTTGCTTTGTTGGGATCTGGTCACCTTATCAGGAAGAGAGGAAGAATGAATCCTCGGGAATATGATCTTCCTGTTTCCCGAAACAAAATCATTTGGTGTTTTTATCCTTGTTGGTTGTTGGGTGGATATCGAATAGCTGCATCTTCAGCAGCTCTTGAGACGTTCAGGTGTCTCACACGGCAGATTTCCAACAGGCAGCGAGGCGAAGACTTTCCTCCGGGGTCATCTTGGGGAACAGAGCCGTCATAAATCACAGCGAAGGTCAAGCACTGCTGGCTGACAGCAGAGAGCATCCGGGGTCAAACACACCGTGGGGACACACACCTCTGAGCTGTGAACAAATAGAGCAGCGCTGCTCCTCCTCTCTCAGGCTCACGTCCTAGTTTTTACTTTTTTATGTGTCACCTCAAGTTTTTCATGTCTTGTTGCAAAGGGGGTGGCCTTGTTTTTTCACTGTTCTCAAATTTATCTTCATGCAGAGTTTACTTTGTGTCCTAGCTGCCCTATAAACTGCAGCATCGTAGTGGAGGGATATTTACACAGGGCCTCAAGCGGAGAGTGGTCTCTTAAAAATTGGTGGACTTACTGTGTATGCCTTTTGTGGACCACAATTCAACTTTCATTTCACTCTGCTCTGGTTTTAGAACAGGGTTATTAGGACTATCTACAACTTCGACAGAACTTCCTGTAAAGACAAAATCAAATGATCACCATCATTTACAACAATGAAAGTATGCCTTAAACTGTCGAGGCATGCCATAAACCCCAATTAATGTGAGAGTATTTGAGCTACATTGGCATTTAGGAAAAGTGGGAGGAGAGGAGAAGAGAGGAGAGGAAAGGAGAGGAGAGTGGGGCCTTGTCTATTATGAATGAGTATGAATATGTACACGAGCTGTTTTTACTATCCCCTGTCAATATTCTTTGAAATCTTACCTTCGCTCCAAAAACTCTGCTTGTGCAGAAAAAACAATCCAACTAAAGCTCTGGAGAATTTAGCCACATTTGCTTTGAACAGCAGGTACTTAAACTTTGAGCAGACGAGAGATTATTTTCACTTTAGAGAACATGTGGAGTAACAGGCAAAGAAAAAAACAAAAGGTAAGTATTGAATTCAAAAGCATGCTGCTGGTACACAAAGCTCTATAGCTCCCAGCTCTCACACCTCCAGGCAGTAGTGCGACCCGCCACAGTCAGCAGCCCCCTCTTGATCTAGCTGTTTCACTCTTACAGTCTCACCTGGCTCCCCAAAGACAGAATGACTTACAATCACAACAGCAGAGTAATTTAGCATAATTTTTCACAATCCAAAAACAGAAAAAGCAACTTACAGCCACATCACTATCTCCCACTGAATCATAGTCCTCTGCTTCTCTGCTGACTCTAAATCCTCCCATAACCAGGGACAAGGTTTGCAAATTAGATATGGCTAGATGTCCTATATACATTGCAACGGTTGCACTTTAATTAAGTGTAACAATGCCTACATGTATTGTCCCTGTCAAATAAACTAAGAAAAAAAGAAGGAAAAAAAACGTGTTTATCATTGCAGCTTTTTTTTCCAGATTATTATTATTATCATTATTATTGAGAAATTAACTTGTTTATCATTGCAGCTTTTTTCCAGATTATTATTATTATTATTATTATTATTATTATTGAGAAATGAACTTGTTTATCATTGTAGCTTTTTCCAGATTATTATTATTATTATTATTATTTAGAATTTAATTTGTTTATCATTGCAGTTTTTCAGATTGCTTATAATTATTTTATTGAGAAATGAACGTGTTTTTATTATTATTATTATTATTATTTATTATTATTATTATATTACATTTAGATTATTTGAGTATTATAATTATCTCCGTTTTTTAATGATAAAAAATAACTTATACAAACAAAAACTGCAACAACCTCCAAAAAAACCCCCCAAAAAGTTGTTTATTGCTTGTTTTGATGAACATTTCAATTGGGACTCTATTTCCCACAATGCCATTGGGCTTTTTGCTCCTCGCGGTTGATCAGTCGCAGTTGATGACGCTATAAACATGCGCCGGTAACCTTGTACTACTGGAGTATCTGGTGCTGTCAAATCAGCTGTGGAAAAGGTGTTAAAACCTCCTTTTGATGGTATATTTTCCCGTCAGCATTTCTCGGCAGTCATGAGCAAATATATTTTACCAGTTTCTGTTTTTGGAACAGTGTTTGGAGCTGCTGTTTTACTGAAGTGAGTACTAATATGACCAAAAGGCCACTGTGTCATGATGCAACTGTATATTTTACACTGTAGCCTAGATGTGTGTGTTACTGCTGCTGATGAGTTCAGACTTAAAGCTTAAAGCCAGCCTATATGTAATGTTTAAGTGTTGGTTCAAAACCTTGCTCTTGTTGTACTTATTATGTCATGTTATTAATTAAAAACTTAATTTTTCCCACAGTGGGGAAATTTGCAGTGTACAGCAGCAAAGGGGATAGAGCAAAAAACAAGATGCATCAGCTAACACAGTAAAAAAAAAAAAAAAAAAGACCCAAACAAAGTGTAACAAAATATGAATCATTTAAATAGAAGGAAGTATTAAAAATAGGAGCAGTATATACAGTATTGACAATAAACAGACTATTAACAAAATTGCACAAGTGGAAAATGATATTGCACTGTGAGAATGAATGAAATTCCACCTGAAAATATCAGGTTATTGTCAGTTTTTGGTGTGTAAGTGTAAGTGGTCTACTGGGAGCAATGCTGGTTGTGGAGTCTGACAGCTGCAGGAAGGAAGGACCTGCGATAGCGCTCCTTCACACACTTTGGGTGGAGCAGCCTGTCGCTGAAGGAACTCTCTAGTGCTGAGATGGTGTCCTGCATGGGGTGGGAATCACATCATACAATCCAGTACAGGAACCCCACAAGTACAGCCTCGTTGGCTCAGTTATAAAGATGGATATGCTGCACAAAAGCAGCATTTATAAGAGGGTGGTGGTATTGTATTAAATAGAGGTGTTGATGACATTCTGTTCACTCATTCACAGTTAATAAGGCTAGTGTGAACTTAAGGGAATATCTATGTTTTTCTGTTATCTGTTATCTTACTGAGATAGAACAGTGTGACATGTCAAGTCAAGTCAATTATAGCCCTATAGAGACTTTACAATCTGTATATCTGTGCTTCGGATCAGGCAAAACTCCCCAAACACAACCCTTTCACAGGGGGAAACATGGATGAAACTTTAGGAAGAGCAACTGAGGAGGGATCCCTCTTTTAGGACGGTCAGATGTGTAATAGATGACCGTCGTTATAAAATGACAATATAGACAATACATATGATTAAATGATACATAGAATGTGAACATATATGAAAAAAGTCAGAGTCAGCTGCTCATTTAAATGCATTAGATGGCATTAAGGATGAGATATCACCTGTCTGCCCTGGACAAAGTATAACAGGGCCATTAAAAGTGGATTCCCCCCGGATGCCCTCACATCCATCTAGCACAGACGCACAAAAGCAGAGTGGGAAACAAATAGGTGCGATGTGTTCAGCCAGTAATGTGGCTGAAAATACAAATTAAGTCGCAACCATTAACTGGAGTTAATCCTAGTGAAGCTGGCTAAAACTTCTGACACTGATGCTTCATCAGGAGGCAAATTTATTATATGAATATTGTCCATGAGAGGGAGTCAAAGGTCAGATGACACAAAGTTACGCACAATTACATGTGAAAACAATTAAAATCCAAGCTCTTCAAATAAATAAAAAAAATGTGCACAAAAAATTAAATAATGATATAAAAAACAGGCAATAATACACATATTCCAACCCTTATTTTTGGCTCTCGGTTCAGGGTGTATAGGTGACTCACCTGTCTGTCATAAAACTGGAGCCACAGCCTGTGAGGTGGGGCGTTGGGTAAAACAGAGTTGTTTGCCCCTCATTCATCCCCCTCTTTGTATTCCTATTCTGGAGTCTTAGATGTCCCAGAGTTTGCTATGTGTCAATTTGATTAAACACATTAATATATACAACATATATACAAAATATAAACACAAAACTGAAACAATGATGGTCTTAAAACTACATTTTGATGCGTCTAAAGCGTCTATACAGCCATAGTCAACCCACATAAGTGTTTTCACTTATGTTGCTGAATGTGATTAGACCTCTTCTCATGGGTGTGCACAGAGTTTGGTGACATCATTTAATTACAAACATAGCTCCACCTAACTAAGGCCCTTGTTATCAGTTGATATTGTGATTAATTGCTGCACATTCCCAAACAAATTGAATCATTTCTTTATTAAATTAGCACAAACCAGTTCACACACAGTAAACCTGGAGCTTTTTTGGGGCCCCTGGAGTTCTGGGGTCGTATTGCAGTGTCCCACTTTGCCCATTTGGAAACTGTTTGCAGCACAAGGTAGAAAACGTTGAATCCCAAGCAAGAGAGAGACAGATCTGAGAAATCGCCTAGGTTTAAATGCTGAAATAGGATGCTTAAAGAAGATGGCACTGAACTTTAATTCTTCTCATAGAACTCATGTGACTGGAGGCCGGTGTCCCAGTAAGGCTACCATTAATGGGAAGACTGTGGTTATAACAGGAGCCAACACAGGCATCGGGAAATGGACCGCCCAAGAACTGGCCAAGAGAGGTGTGGAGAAAACGTGACTCTGATTTGGTGCAAAAAAGACAAAATGTATCAAATGTTCAGCGGTTATTTTTGCTCTCAGTGTCACACTCTTTCTTTTCCCATTCTGGCATCCTCAGGGGGTCGTGTCATTATGGGATGTCGGGACATGGAGAAGTGCGAGGCAGCCGCGAAGGAAATAAGAGGGAAGACCCTGAATCCTCACGTTTACGCGTGTCACCTCGACCTGGCCTCTGTGAAGTCCATTCGGGAGTTTGCAGAGAGAATCAAACAAAGTAAGTAAACAAAACATCTCACTTCTCCAGATATAGAAATAAAGCACGCTCAGTAACAGCATATTAAACATTAGATTTATTGTTTTGTAGAAGAGCAGCGCGTGGATGTACTCATAAACAATGCTGGCGTCATGAGATGTCCAGCAGGGAAGACAGAGGATGGCTTCGACATGCAGTTTGGAGTTAACCACTTAGGTACTTTGACTGGAAAAAAACTATTTTTGCTAAACTCTCTGTAAGAAAATTGATTATCTTTAAATTCCTTTACTCCATCACCACCTGATTCTGATAGTTTCTGATCTTCCTACAGGCCACTTTTTGTTGACAAATCTTCTGCTGGATAAGTTGAAAGAGTCCGCCCCCAGCAGAGTGATCAACCTGGCCTCTCTCGCCCACATCGTTGGAAAGATTGACTTCGAGGACCTGAACTGGGAGAAGAAGAAGTTTGATACCAAGCAGGCGTACTGTCAGAGCAAGCTTGCCAACGTTCTGTTCACCAGAGAGCTCGCCAAGCGATTACAAGGCAAGTCTACTGTCCGTTGCATACGTGGGCATGTGTGGGAGGGAGTACGGCCTATGTTCTTGTTTGTAATTGGCCATTGGACATGTATTTTTAAACAATGCTGTGTTTGTGTGTGTGTGTGTGTGTAACAGGAACCGGAGTCACGGTGAACGCTGCGCACCCCGGCGTTGTTGCCACGGAGCTCGGGAGGCACACGGGTCTGCACCAATCACAGTTCTCCAGCTCTGTGCTCAGTGAGTATCCTGCTTTCTGATTGGATTCTGAATTTAGAGAAATCAATAAATACTTACCTAATGCACATGCAACAATTAGCTCGGAGTGTGTGTGAGCTCTGATACATGGCGTGGGTGAACTTTCTATTCTTATCTACTTGGTCTGTATAAATAATCATAAAAACTGACCGCATTTTCTCTTTTGAAAGGTTTCCTATCCACAACATTTCAACAGTAAAAAACATTAGTTTTAGTTTTTTGACTATGTTATTTGATTCAAGATTATCTTCTTGGTTTTAAGGCAGTGGTGGAGGAGGTATTCAGATCCTTTATACCACACTGGAAATACTCCATTAGCCACTTTGAAAATAGATATTTTTTACCAAAAAATATTTAAAGTATCAACAGTAAAAGTACTCAATGAAGAAAAATGCCCCCTGTAACTTATTAATAGAGTATCATTAATGATGCACAAGCAGTGGGGAACCACCAAGCCAATACGGAAGTGCCTTAAAATTGCATTCTTCCTATTAGCCAGCAGGGGGCGACTCCTCTGATTGCAAAAAGAAGTCTGACTGTATAGAAGTCTATGAGAAAATGACCCTACTTCTCACTTGACTGTATTGACAGAGAAAGCAGAGTTTGCAGCTGGAAAGTCTGTTGTTCTTCCTTCATCCAGCGTCGTCATTCGACGTTTCAGCGACGTAGTTGGATGTGAGGAAGAACTACAGGCTATTTCAGCTTGGACTTCTAGTCTTCTTCTCTGGGATATTCAGCCGTATTTATTAGAGCCAGAATATACGGCACAAAGAAATGCAGTGGATAGAGATCAAGACTGTGGCTGCATTAGCCATGCAAGAGGATATGGCCGACGGGGACCCTCTGGGCATCAGAAGCTCACATGCAAATGCATCCTGGTACATGTAGGCACCGCTCCGTGAGCGGGAGAATTCAGCTTTCTCAGTCAATGTAGCACTCATGGAGGAATTTATTGCTACAATTGATCACATTTACCATCAGCACCGACTGGACATCCACATTAAATGTGGTAAATTTTCCCTTTAAGTAAAAAGTACAATATTCCTCTCTGAATTGTAGTGAGTATAAAGAACCTCAAATTTTGACATTCCACCACCAGTCTTGCTTCATAAAGGAGGAGCATGGAGTTACAGTAAGCATGACAACTGCAGTGTTCTACATCACCCCCACCTCTGAAATCAAAGCACACCAGTGCTACTAGAGTATTTTTTAAATACCATGCACTCAGGGGTAATAAAAATCATCCACTGTGGGGAGAATTGTGTTTCTTATTGAGATCATTTAGAGTCAGTGACAAAGATAATAAAAGTTCATAATGCAACATGTGCTGGATTCGGATATGAACAAACATAATTGGTGCACATTCATGTAAGTGTTTCGTTTTGTCATATACCACCGACAACACCATGAATCCAGTAAGTTCTTGAACTGTTAATTGACTTCGGCCATTTCATTTAATAAAGGATCGGATCTGAAAGATGGTTAAAACATGGTCTTCCTGCGAAGTTTAAACCTGTTGTCTCCACCAACCCCTCCTACAGGTCCCTTTTTCTCCCTGCTGGTGAAGAGCCCAGAGCTGGGGGCCCAGCCCAGCGTCTACCTGGCAGTGTCCGAGGAGATGGAGGGGGTGACGGGAAGGTACTACGATGTGATGACGGAAAAGGAGCCGGCGCCCCAGGCCCTGGACGAGGAGGCAGCTCGCAGGCTGTGGGAGGTCAGCAGCAGCCTGGTGGGTCTGGAGGAGGAAGGACAATCCGACAAGTCAAACCCACCGGCAGAAGTCCAGAGCAAAGCTGCACAGACTGTCCCAGCGCAGAGACACGGACAGAGTCCAGGACCGGCTGTCAGTGCTGTGGGGCTGTAGGCGGGCTCTGGCCTCTGGGCCAGCGGGGCATAATGGACCTTTATGGCTTGAGCTGTGCCAGGCTCACTGGAACAATTAACTGTCTCAGTCTGAGTCTGGTTGTCTGTATAAAGGCAGTCTTTTGTACATGCCTTTATGTTCCTGCATCAGGATATTTTCTTTAAAACATGTTTAAAGAGCCGCCTTTGACTCTTTTTTTGTTTCTTAAAATGCAAGACTATGTAACACTAGCACCTTTTGTTCCCTTACAAATGTTGAATTTATAAACCAACTCACTCTTACTCACTTCAATACACTCAGGGGTTTTGCTGCTACAGCCACACTTGGTCTGGTAGGACTCGTAGCCTAACGTTGTTTTGTTGACTGTCTCTACTTGTGCTATTGTTACACCAGTAAAAAGTTACATAGTCTCACTTTAAGTTATTTGTATTAAATCAAACAGATTGGGGAAAAAAAATGATATGAACCGCTAAAATACAGTGTTCGCAAAGACAAAAACATATTGAGATATATGCAGTAGGAGGGATTACCCCTGGAGGGGGCTTGGAGAAACATCTCGTCTGAAAATAAAACAGAAAGGCAAGTAGGATGATCCAAAAATCTCCATCATAAAACATGAATATTTGAATTTTTTTAAATCTGAAAATTTGAATCTCGCCAGGCTTTGTTGTTTTTTATGCCTGTTGGAACATTTCACCCCTAAAATCCCATCACACATAAAGACAGACAGTATTTTACACATGCTTCACGCACGCTTCATGCTTTATTTCACACAGACACTAGGAGGATGAGCAAGCCATGTCTCAGTAATTTGAACCGTATATTTACAAAGGGAGGCATTCCCATCCATATTTACTGTAGATTCTCATTGAGAGTGCTGCAAATGGTTTTATCGTTGTGGATTCAAGCAGAAAATGCTGACAGATAGCGCCCTCTGGCTGCTAGCATCAAAACACAGACAGCAGTGGTTCTACATCTTTCATGTGTACATTACTGCTGACCATTTATCTAGGTGGGTAGTTATGTTTAAGATTTGAGAATGTTTGGAAGCTTTTGATTTAGTTCATTTAAGTTAAGTCAGTTTGCAGACACTTTGAAATTGCTTGACCTTGGTAATCCATCATAGAAACATTATCAGATTTATGTTAATGTTGTATAATCAGTGCAGATTGCATTAGATGGCAATGCACTGCAAATCAGCCAGGACTTACAACTGCCCCTACATTACAGTTATATTATTATAATGTTTATAATAAAAGCAGACAATGCAAATTCATTTTCAAAATGACCTGGAATGATTTGCATACTATATTATACTAGATTAATGAAAGCTAATAGTAAGAAAGTAGAAAACACACATTAAAAACGTAAAACTTAAGGGCATGTTTTGTAAAAAGGTCAGAAAACTGGACGGTTATTAGACGTGAACCCACCCTGTTGAAAACTTCTTTGGTATGAAAAGCATAATCATTATCATTTATTCTAATGCTTGCTAATGCTCACTTATAAGTGCACTTCTACTCTTGTTTACTCCTGCCTCTTTGAAAACAAATCAAGTTACAAAAGCACTCATCTTATATTTCTGATCCTCTCAGACGGCTGCAAAGAAGAATATCCATCCCCAAAAGTATTGGAGGGATCCATTGCATAGGGCTTTTTCCAACAGTAAATCCCAAAGTACAGATCAATAAGGGCCACTCTCTGCACTAATGCACGCAGATCAGCATCAGCCCTGAAACTGTAAACCCTGGATCGTTTATGTCAGTGTTGGTTTACAGTGGAGACCCTCGCTGGTGCCATTCAAGAGGATGGTGGTTATTGTAGATGAGCAACACAATCACTGGGTTCTCCTTTGCTCTCCAGATTGTCAAAGTCTCTAGAGCATGATGCTTTCTGATATAGTTTCTCTTTCTGGCATGAATCAAATCAATCCTGACCTCTAAAGTTTATAGTGCTCACTGTATTTTCTGACTTTTAATCCTGCTTTATTTGTATATTCTTCCTGTAATTACATATCCTGTATTAAATAAAAGGTGTTCCAACAAATTAAAAAAAAAAACAATTTATATTTTTGAATTTGAATTTGAATTTTTAATGGGAAGAATATTCAATAACTTCAGTATTATGCAGTGTAGTACCACCAAAATCACTTCACATATCAATGATCTCCTCATGGTTGTACTACAACATTTAGTTTTTAAAAAATATGATTTTACATAATTCTTTTGAATTTTTAATGGGAAAATATTCAATAACTTCAGTATTATGCAGTGTAGTACCACCAAAATCACTTAACACATCAATGGTCTCTTACTGATTATACTTATTAAACTAACAAAGACATTTTGATGGCACTACACTTTATAAAAGTGAAGTTATTGAATATTTTTCCCATTAAAAAAATTCACCAAAAGTTATACATTTGGACAGTGAGATATTTGTGACAAGATATTCATGTATATGTATATTAATATTTATATTTTTAATATGTTTTAATCATGACTTTTTATGGTGCTTCCTGTATGGTAATGTATTATATGTAATGCATTGTTGTTGTTTTTTTCTTTTTTCTTATCTGGACCTTGAGTCTGCAATAGAGTTTGAATTGAATTGTGTTCTTGAATGCAACCCGACCAGACTTCCTTGCCCATAATGCATCGCGTCCTGTCCAAGGTACAAACAGTTCCTAGTGAAAAGAAACACCTAATGGGTGAGGAATAAATGTAAAGGTGTCTCGTCAGAGTTAGTTAACGTGCTTCGTGTGGAGGTTTCATCAAAGAGGAGGTGGACGGTTCTTCTTTAAAGCTACAAAACTAGCTTATTTTTTCTCAGAAGGTAATATGACAGCAGCTAAATGACCCTAACTGAACTTCACTACGCAGTCCTCCTATTTAAATACTGTTCATACAATGCAAAATGCTTATTTAGAACATGTTTACACGGATAGACAAAATATTAGAAACGTATTACTCTTTATTAATCTGTTAAAGATGCATTACATGACTTCTTTACATGACAGTTGCTGTAACTGATTTACTTTGAAATTTTATAATGTGGCACTCATTACAGCCTATGCACGCACATGCTTCAAAATAAAAGAGGAAAAAAAGTAGAGTTTTGCAAACAATGACTGAAAAACAGTAAAAACTTCCTTTTTTAGTTTCTGACAATCCTGAATATTATCAGCTTTACCAAAACTGCTGCAGTGGGCTATTGTATTGCAAGGTGTTTCTGCTATTTTGTGCTTTTACAGACCAAGTCATTCACTGCATTGGGATTATAGTAATGCCAGTGTGATTGCATCTAAATGAACATGCATTATTTATCAGTATGGCAGAGCCACAGGGAAAAGGAGAGCTGCTGCCCGAAGATGTTGGCACAGATGACTGCCTGACTTCGTACACACACATCTACAGTCCAGATTTACTCAAGTGCGTATGAAAAACATGCTTTTGAATGCATTCCCCATTGCCTGGTGTGATCTGAGAGTGAGTGAGAGAAATGTTGACATGCTTGTTACTGTAAATATTACATGAAGTGACCTTTTTGAGGGTTTTGCACTTATTTTTCAGAGATCAGGTTGCTTTTATCACAGGTGGTGGATCTGGGATTGGACTCAGGATAGCTGAAATCTTCATGAGGTGAGAGGACTGCTCGTTTTTCCATAACATGTCCAGATATAGCAGAAACATTAGACTATATTTAGTCAAAATTTCACTCCTTACATTCACAGACTTTATTGGTGCATGTATAGTATGAGAATAAATGTAGAATCAATGCTCTGTCAGCATTATGTCATTACTAATACTCTAATAAACAGTGCAATGTGTGAGCGAGATAGTGTGTAAGTGTACTTTGAACCTTCTGGTTGTGTTATCTGACAACTTTTGCATGTGTTACAAGGTTGAAATAGTTCAATAATTTACTCATGTGGCAGAAATAGTTTATCTTTTATCAAAACAGCGGCACACCATGTAACTGCATCTGTTGGTGTCCTGGTTGTCCACTTTGCAAGCAGCCAGACTCTAACATTGACCTCATCTCTCATATTGTGTGCCTGCGGCCTTTTATCACTTTTCTCCCTTTGCATTCACTGTCTCCTGTCCGTCCCCCTCTATCCCACCTGTTTCATCATAAGTTACTCCCTCTGTCTCCCTATCAGCCTTATTTATGGAAGCATTACATATTCATGTTCTAATCAACACAATACAGCATGTGCTCTTTAGTATTGTTATTGTTGTTATATTTCTTTCTTTTCAGACACGGCTGTGACACAGTGATTGCGAGCAGGAACTTGGACAAGCTCAAAGAGGTGATTCCTTTTTAAATAATTTACACAATCCTAAATTATATATCTTACGCCATAACTGGATGTTTATGATTGTGTGTGTCTCCCTAGGCAGCTAAAAAGCTGTCTGCAGCATCAGGACGCCGCTGCCTCCCTTTGTGTATAGACGTGAGGCAGCCCGAGAGCATCGCGGCTGCCGTGGACGAGACGCTGAAAGAGTTGGGCCGCATAGACATCCTCATTAACAGTATGTGACCGCTTAGAGATGAGTCTAAAAATATGTTTTTGTGCGAATGATTCCTGAGTTTGTGGTGCTGCACACAGTCTCTCACCCTCACACTCTTCGTCATTACACAATGCATGAATACATTTCAAAGTGTTGAACAAAGGTCAAGTGTGAAGGGGTTAGGTTTAATAATCAACTTTTCTGATGCTGTATCTATCTTTATCTTCTATCTTTGCACCCTAGTCCCCTCTGCCAACTGTTATGTCACTACATAACATGTACCGTATATGTATCGCATAATTAATGCATGTGTAGCTTTAACCTCTTAACATTCAGCTCCCTTTTTTTTTAGAGGGGTAGGTGTGGTTGGACAGGGGATGTTCAGAGGTAGTTAAAAATTCAACAGTAGATGACACACATTAGTGATGTACATCACCTGAAAGCTGGGAACCTGAAGATTAATTTGAGATTCAGACCTCAGCACAGTGTGTCAAGTTCTTCTAGTCATAAATAACTAATAAATATTAATTGATAGATTTATTCATTAATCAGAATAAATTGTGAAAGTGTGTAGGTATCAGTAAGGGATAATGTACAGCGAGCCAGTCATTGTTGTGAAATAAACCCGGACAGGGAAATGTGGTACCCCGGTGGTACTGCATTCAAAAGACTGCTTGGTTTTTGCCCCAAACTGCATGTGATTATCATAAAGTGGACATGTCTATAAAGGGGAGACCATCGTGGGTACCCATAGAACCCATTTTCAGTCACATATCTTGAGGTCAGAGGTCAAGGGACCCCTTTGAAAATGGCCATGCCCGTTTTTCCTCACCAAAATTTAGCGCAATTTTGTAGCGTTGTTTTGCTTCTGTCCCAACAAGCTAGCGTGACATGGTTGGGATCTAATGGATTCAATGGGTTTTGTAGTTTCATATGACACCAGTACCAGTAGCTAGAAAACTGAGTCCGGTACAACCTCTGAAAGATAGAATAGCATTGGATTGTTAATGGCTTTGGTTAAAGTCATGGTTGCTGTTGTTGATAGATGCCGCTGGAAACTTCCTCTGCCCGGCAACCGCACTCTCCTTCAATGCCTTCAAGACAGTAATGGAGATCGATACCATGGGTACATTCAACACCAGCAAGGTGGTTTATGAGAAGTGGTTAAAGGTATGGTTCATTTTCTGTCTGTGTGACATAATGTCTCAGTTCCAAGTTAAGGAGCTACAGTATAAGTGAGTTGTTTATCACCTCATAGCACTGAAATGATGATAATACTGTATCTACAAGAACATAATTGGGTTATTGATCAATCATTTTCAATAAGATTCACTCTCTGCAATTCACTCAGGTCACCAAAAGATGGCAGTAAAGATCAGAGATGACTGAATACCTTGTCTCTAAATGGGATGTAAACTGCTGTCTCTGCACTCTGAATCTGATTTGATTATTAACCCATTGCATTGATCTTGCATCATTTCTGTGTGCAGGATCATGGTGGCAACATAGTGAACATCTCTGCAACACTTGGATACAGGGGACAGGCCCTCCAGGTGCATGCTGGCTCTGCTAAGGCTGCAAATGGTAAGATATTTATTTATTTATTTTACTGTTATGTAATGATATCAAAATGATAATCTAATGACTAAATGTTGCCTCTCCTGTCCTCTCAGATGCCATGACCAAGCACCTGGCTGTGGAGTGGGGGCCCAGTGGGGTACGAGTCAATTCTGTGGCTCCAGGTCCCGTCTCTGGCACAGAGGGCTTCCGCAGACTGGGTAACGATTTTACACAATACTGGCTAAGTAATTTATAGGTCATACACTTAACAAGCTGTCTTTTTATGATCAAATACAAGTATTTTATTATAAACAATGGTTTGATCTCTTACAGTAAGCTACAATTTAATACACAACCTTCAGAAACAGATGGGAGGTTGTCCAGAAACTGACCTGTTAGGCCTATTCTTATTGGTTAATAATAGCAAAGTCACATATTCATCACAAGGCTTTTGTAGTACTATTATATTTTTATGTATACACTGCACTCTAAACTCCAATAACTCAACTAAAAATTCGCAATAAGCTAGAGCTGCAACGATTAATCAATTAGTTGTCAACTATTAAATGAATCTCCAGCTATTTTGATAATCGATTAATCAGTAATTTTGAAGAAAAAAAAAGTTAAAATTCTCTGGTTCCAGCTTCTTAAATGTGAATATTTTCTGGTTTCTTTACTCCTCGATAACAGTAAACTGAATATCTTTGAGTTGTGGACAAAACAAGACATTTGATGACATCATCTTGGGCTTTGGGAAACACTGATAAAACATTTTTTCACCATTTTCTGACATTTTATGGACCAAACAACTAATCGATTAATCGAGAAAATAATCAACAGATTAATCGACGATGAAATAATCATTAGTTGCGGCCCTGCAATTAGCAAGCAAACCAAGAAGAGTAAAGGAAATCTAATGAAAAAACAGTTGAAATTAGCTAAAAGTAATAAACAGTTGAAATATTAGCTAAAAGTAATGAATACATGGTTGAGACATCCCGCTGACACTCAAAGTGGTAGTTGTACGAATGCAAACTTGACCAAAGCAACAAAAACATTGACAATTCAAATGTACAGTATGAAAAAATAATTGTAATAATAACCACTTTTCTATAATTAATAGTGTTAAATACCGTACAGTTATAATCCATTCATAAGGACATATGTGGAACATGACATGTGATGCTGATGAATGTTGAGTTCATCTTACAGAGCTGTGGGGTTCAGACAAAAGACAGTGGGAACCACTGATGTACTGTATTACAGTGCCTGAGCATGGATTTCTTTTTCTTCTTTTAATGCCTCAGGTGGTGCCAGTAAGGAGGCAGCTCATGGGTTCCAGTCCATCCCTTTGCAGCGGGCAGGCAACAAGACTGAGATTGCCCATAGCACTCTTTTCTTGGCCAGCCGGGCCTCCTCCTATGTAACCGGAACCATCCTGGTGGCGGACGGCGGAGCGTGGCTGACCTCGCCCAACGACGTCTCCATGCTGTTGGGTATAGCCTCCTATAAATCCGCTAAACTGTGAACGGGGGCTCTTCTGTCCTCCTCCTGACCCAGGTGTGTAGGAGGAGGTGCAGCTTGAGGTCCATGTGGAGAGACAGTATGACTGAGAATGTGATTGTGCTGTGCATTGTGTCGTCTCTGATTTTAGAGAGCTAAACAAAGTTTAAAAAGATTGTTTTGAATGAGGAATAAAGTATAACCCACGTTAATCTACTTGTCTCTCTTATTTTTCTTTCAGGTTATTGGTCAACTGAAAAGAAAAGAGACAAGTAAATGGTGAAAACAAAAGAGTAATTTAGGACATCTGTAGTTCTAATCATGCTATATGTTCAGTATTTGAGGTTTATCTCACCCACTGTTGCCTTAAAAGTGTATTGTTAAGTGGCTGGAGGAGTTTAACACTAACATACTAATTACTGTATTATATGTGTTTACAATCTTAGTAATGGATCAAATTATATAACAGTTCAGGGATTTTTCACCTATTACAGTGCTGTGTATCGTCATCATGCATTTCATGTGTAGTCATGCCATTTAATGTGATTTTTCAGTACCTCTCATTTATTAATAAAACATTTATAATTCCAGGTAACCATGACTGTTTGCATTCACTATTGCAATTTTTTTTATTATTATTTTTTTTTACAAACAACTGTCTCCATCTTGCCCTCTGGTTATTGTTTGACTGGCACAAGGATGCATTTTCCTTGATTGCTGTAGCTTGAATTGTACCTGTAGTTAGGAGCAGACTGCTTTTAATGCAAATCCATTAGATTGAATCAGTGGTTCCCTTCCTACCTAGGGACTCAGGACTCGACATCTGAGGGGGTCACAAATTGATTGGAGAAAAATAAGATGTCAATCAAACTTTATTTGTATAGTACCTTTCATATAGGTTAACGCAGTTCCAAGTGCTTCACAGATGACTGACAAGCCAAACGTAAAACAGAATAAGTGTGAACCGTGAAAACAACAAAAAAAGACAATAATTTGAGACCAATGCATGTGAGACAATAAAATGATAAAAATGTAATTAAAATAAATTAAAAGCTATAATAGTTGTAAAACAGTATGAAGTAAAAGCTAGATTAATAAAAATAACAATAAAATATAAAATTAAATACAATAAAGTAAGTGATTATACAAATTATACAAATTTAAATACTATAAAATAGGCTATTAATAAAATAGAATAAAATTATACAAATGAAATACAATAAAATAAGTGATTAATAAAATAACAATAAAATAAAGTAAAATTATACAGATGAAATACAATAACATAGGTGATTAATAAAATAACAATACCATGTATTACAATTGTATGACTTAAACACAATAAAATAATAAGCATTCTTAATCAATTTTGTTACACAAAAATGTTTGATTTTTCTGACTTTATTTTTTTAAATGTTGCATTTTTTGTGAAATATTGGTTACTTATGTAGATTATAATTTGTTCTAAGAGATCAGGAGCCACAAAATTGGGGATCCATTGGATTAGATGACCAAAATGAGAATAAATACCTCTGTAAAACAGATGGGGGCGCCAAAACATCACAATTGCAGCCATTTAACAATTACTGTTTTCTCAAAAATAACAAATCTCCTCTTGTCCAGTGGTTTATATATTATTAACATCAACGGCTGAGTAGTTAATGCTTGCAGAAACAGTCATTTAATTAGTGTCATTGAGCAAAACACCTCAGTTAGTTTAATGACCCTGAACTTTAACCTCTGTGTGAAGGGGTGCTTACTTAAAATATGCATATAAGTGCAGAACAATGTTTTGAATATTATCCATGGGTTTTGTGCACAAACATTTCATAAGATCTGAATCTTCCCTCCCAGAGGATAAGGGGTTTTGTTAACCTGGCAATCACGGCTGCCAATAGTTGTATCACATCTAAGTGAAATCATGAGGATCCCCCTGATATTACTCAGTGGTTTAATGAGGTAAATTCATGTGCGCCCTTGGAAAAAATAACTATGCTATAAGAGGTAGCCCACAGCTTTTCTATAGGATATGGGACCCATGGATCACTTATATAGAATCTTCTTAACCTTTCTAGGGTATTTACTTAAATATTATTTTCTATGTGCTGTTTTCTTTTTCTTTCTCTACATTTATTTAAATAATTAATTAATTAATTAATTAATTAATTTAAGGTTTCTATCTTACCACCATGAACTATACTACTGTAGTACTTATTCCTTTTAATTCTAACTAACTAATTAAATTAAAGAAATTATTTATTGTTATTTTTTTCCTGTAACTTTACCTTTAGGGGTGGGAGGAAGAAGGCTGGACCTGTCTCTGTGTGGGAGTGAGAGGCGATTTATATGTGTGTATTTATGTATGTACATACTAAATGTTAAATATAAGATATCAATTAAAACACAGGACAATTAAAGGACACACACAAACAGACTACGGAATAGCTTTCCCCCCACAGGCAGTCAAGTGAGGACACTAGCTGAGGACACCAGCTGCTGAAACCATAATCATGGCACCTGCACTTTATGATCCATTTATTTGTCTATATTAAGATGTTTTTATGTTTGCTTTTATGTTTCTTATGCTATGTTTGGAAAAAAAAAGGAATAAAAATAATTTTCTAAACAAAATCATAATGTCCCATTGATGGCAGCATATGAAGCCAGATACTGCGGGGTGTTTTGTACGCTTGCGTGCAACGTCAGTGGTGTATATGCGGCTGGAGGAGGAGGAGGAGGAGGATGGGACACTGCTGATGCTGATGCGAGAGCTTTCAGTGTCTGTGATCAACATCGGTGGACTGACTGCTCACTCAAACGATGGAGCTTTTTGCTCTTATCTTACACCTCTTTTAGTGTCACCGTTGGCTTCGTGCGACTGTGACTTGATGGTGTTTTTTTGAGATATAACAGAAGGATAACAACAAGAGGAATCTCAGCGGTTTCGTCTCGTCACTCGTCGTCTTCTGGCCTGTCTTGTGGACTGACACACAGGTGGATTTGCCTTGTCTGCTTGGGGGAAAAAACGGCATCGAAATGAAGACATAATCGTCGACACTCTCCGTAGTCTCCTCTCTTAAACTGAGGAGTATCAACACCATCATTTGGTAACAGAGAGGAGGTAGAAGCTGGACTGGTAGCTAGCTAATAGGCTAATTTCGCTAGCTAGTCAGTTAGCAGCTTCTCAGTGGGATGCTGGAAGGAGGAGTTAACATCAGTTGCTAGCTTAAAATCACTGTGAGGTTTGACTGTGGGTGTTATATCTAGTAAAACCAGCTTATATTGACATATTTAACATCATATCTGCAGGTGAAGGTGAGGTTTTGACTGGCAACGTCGCTGGCTAATGAGCTTTTGCTGATGGATCAGATTTGGATAATCAGTTAAGAAAAGCTAATGTTGACAAACACTGGTGTGACTTGCTTGCCAGACGTTTTTTGTTGTCAGTTCATGACTTTATTTGCCAGCTTTTCAGGCTTCAGAGTGAAGCATGTTGTTGACTTTGGATGTGCTGAAGCTGTTTGTGGCAACAACAACCAGGAAAGGAGCTGTCATGGCACATGAGAGGCACATAGGAGGTCAAAACACAGCTTTAACATCAAGATATTAGTATGCATTTAGACACTGTTGTCAAGATGTGGATGCCAACTGACTGAAGTTAAAACAACAATTTGTTAATCTGTTGCCTGACTGATATTGTTTCTAAACCTACCTACCTTTTTAAAACTACCCCTACTAGTTTACTTATTATTTTGCCTTGACGATGCTTGTAGGAATCCCATATTTCAAGGTGTCATTGTAAGATGTGTAATGCCATTTAACAACATGGCATTAAAGCTGAAGAACTGGATCTCTACGACAGCAGTGAGATAATACAGCCAGCTTTTTCTGAGGTTTTATGTAAAGTGGATCAAGCCAATATAAATGGAACCGACAGTCCTGTCTGGCCCTTTGGGGCACACCACACAGTGGGAGCCAGAACAGCCATTTCCTCTCGGATTTCACACGCTGGATTCAGACAATGGAGGTGTGCTCTGTCAAAACAAGGGTGGCCAGACAGGTTTCAGAAACCAGGATCAAACATCGGAACAGAGCGAGGAAGAAAATGCTTTCCAGGACAAGCCGGTAGAGTTGGACGACCTCATACGTATCGTTGATTCTCGTGTAGATCAGTCCGGTATTTCCAAAGCTTCTCTCCATGGTACTCATATAGAGGAATTGTCCTTTACAGAAAACACTGAGCAATCTAGTGAACTGAGTGACTTCACTTTGTCATGGCTGTTTTCTCCCAAACTCACTGATGTGGTTGGGAAAAGCTCTGCCCATGAGGAGCTGACGCAGGAAGGCCCTCTTGAGACCTCGAATGACCTCAGTAGTCAGGCTGAGCTAATAAGCCTCAGTGTGCCGGTCTCTCCTTCGAAGGTTTCCAACACGGGGGATCCATTTTTGTTGGTAGATCTCCCCTCAAGTGAACACTCTTGTCTCCCGCCAGAGTCCTCAGGCGAGTGGAACCCACAGGGTGTCAGTGAGGAGCTGGTAGACCTGTCACAAGACGAGCAGGTGGGTCTCCCTCCCTCACAGAGCAGGGAGACATTGTCACCTGAAACCCGAGACAAAGGTTTATTCCCTGATCAAGTGACTGTACCCTGGAGCACTACCCTGCAAGGTTTACCTGAGAACTGCCTCACGCATAAACACGTCAGTAGCACGCCACTGGAGTGTTTCGAAGGATCTGTGCCTTTGTTGGATTTAGAGGTCCCAGATTGTGACAGCAGTCTGAGCCTGTGCCCTGCCAGTCCTCCTTCTCTTATCTGCACAGGTTTACCATTAGATTTCTCAACACACGAGTCGGAGGTGGAACATGAAGGAGCTGCTGTAAATAGAGATGTGACTTCAGAGCAACAGGGTGAGAATGAGTCATTTGCTCTGGGTTTGTCAGCTGAACCTTCATCACTGACAGTGCCTCTGGCTGAAGATGCCTCCATCCGAGGTGAATTCACCAGTGAGAGCTGCTCTGTGGGAAATGAGTCAAATGAGGATTTGATGGAAGACAATAGTTGTTCTGAAGCCAACAATCAGGGGAATGAGGCAATGGCTTTGGATCTGTGCTTGACTACCGACGAGGTCCGCGACGAGGAAACGTGGGACTTGAAACCTCGGGAGGATGTACAGGACGGAAGTGTTCCCGACCCCACGACCGAACAGAGGGAAGAGGAGAGTAACCAGCTCGAAGGATCCGATTGTCCTGAGGTGGCTTCTTT
Organism: Sebastiscus albofasciatus; assembly: GCA_916701655.1. Classification (NCBI taxonomy): domain Eukaryota; kingdom Metazoa; phylum Chordata; class Actinopteri; order Perciformes; family Sebastidae; genus Sebastiscus; species Sebastiscus albofasciatus. The sequence goes on from CAKAOI010052336.1 coordinate 59,374, forward strand.
TGATTTTTCTGTCCAAGACTTGCACACTTCTTCTCCCGAGGCCGGATGGACTAGTGAGCAAGCTGTGGAGACAATTTCTCTCTCTAAGATGGTGGTAGATGACTCACTGCCAATGGTCTCGGCTGTGAATACGAGGGAGGAAGATGTCTCCCCACTAAAAGCCGTATTCGACGCTTTGGACCAAGACGGAGATGGCTTTGTTCGTATCGAGGAGTTTATGGAGTTTGCTGCCGCCTATGGGGCCGATCAGGTGAGATTATTTTCCTGTTGACGTCCTTCTCGCTTCCAGCTCGCAGCCACTGGATAATGCATGCTGAGTGAAGTTCTGTGTAAAACCATATAAAGCTCCATATACGTAAATGATTTATCATTGATTTTCTGCTGAACCTCAGATAGCTTCCTGCAAAAAAGCCTGCTTAATTCAATCAACTGAAATCCATCTGTCTGATGTTGCTTTGCTATCAGTATTTCAAGTTGTTTAGCATCTAAATCTATTTGCAACTCACTATTTTTTAGAAGTAAATGTGGTACAATTGTATCTATACAGTATGTTGTTTCTAAAACAGGGCCCTGATTATGAGTTTTTAATGAACTACAACAGGTTTATGTTACCCCAGAGGTAACACAACCTCTGCTTTGGTGCTTGTGTGTTTCCTACAAATTAGCTCCTAACATTTGGTGTAACAGATTTGGCAGCATATTATTAAAACCACGCCTGGATTAGTTTGACATGTAATTTTTGGTGAGCGTTCAAGAGCCCGGATTTGGATTATCATCCGGATAAGTCTGCCAAGCATATTGGCTGTAATGAATTCTCTCCGGCCGGCACTCCTCCATATGTCAAATGACAAACTCTCATTTGCATATGCTGCGGTTTGGGGATAATCCCTTGAGAAATGGCTGATGCTCCTCCTCACCCCACCCATGACCCTCACCCATTTGTTGCTCATGGCCCAAGCCTTTTGTGAAATAGTTTCACAGTTACTTGCAAATCAAGAGACAAGAAACAACACCTAAAAAGGAAACCTACTAAATTCCAAGGTGTCACATAATGACATTAAATTGATTAAATAGGCTTACTGAGTGAACAGCTATGAGCAGTAAAAGGGAAGAGAGTCTGCTTGCTTCTCATCGGTCCATTTGAATTTGTCCTTTTTTAACCCTGGGTAAAGTTATTGACTAAACTGTATTACCCAGATCCTTTGAGCTCAGGTGTTGGTCTTCAACCAAAAGTGAAATTCAGAGTATAACCATTTGACACAGATCTCACATGTTCCAAAGTAAAAAAAATGACATCAGTTTCTTTTCCTGTCAGACGAGCTTGTCTGTCTAAATGTTTACAAGAATCAGACTGAGCTCCAGCAAGAAGTGATCACACCATTTGCAAATAACAGTAAAAGGGCGGATGCAAAGGATGATGTAACCTAACCGGTAGCAGAAATGAACATAAGCCCTGTTGAGCATGTATGAGATATCTTTTTTCAGCTCATGTATTGGTCTCTTTTTTTATTCATGAAGCAATAAGAATAATGTCCCTTGCAGTATTTATAATCCATTTTAAAATGTGTCCCTTCTTGTTTTTAAATTTTCATCTTATATATGGGGCGGATGCAGGCGACATTTTTAAAGGTGTAGTACGTACGCGTTGTCGGTTCCTGTTTGTAAACACACTGCATTCAAAGTTGGCCACAGCTCAACGAACCGAAAGGGAGAGAGAGAGCAGCGATGATCGAGCGAGCTATGGAGTGACTAAAGAGAGTGAGCGGCGTTAGTGAGAACAAAGCAGCAAATCGGAGAAATAAAACATTATTTTCTGATTGTTTCCTGGCGGTTACGTTCTAAAACACACAACTAACTCCACACAACTCTGCGGGGAAGATACAGAATTGCCGAATTTTTTGAATGAATGCAGACTTCCTATCCGCTGGCTGTGGCTCAACGCTGCTCTCGTCAAACTACAGACACTCACCGATCATAGCTGCACTCACGGCACAGAGAGGAGCAGGGGGATCACTGGAACACATGCACATAACACAGTCCAATCTCATCTGTGAAATACGGCTGTTTTGTATCTAACAGTAAGTCGGTATCAGAAGCCTAGGGGCTTGACAATGTGGTGGCATTTGACCACCTGAAAGGGCTGCACACCCAGCGCGCTGTTATTGACTGGAGGTTACATCCCCACGTGGGGTCCAAAGGCTGTTTGCAGAAGTGATTATTTTTGTATCAGTCTATACATTGATTTTTAATTCATTCTTGCACATTATACCTTTTGAGTCACCTTTTAGAACATATAAACCAACTTAATTTAAACTCTTTTTGATGACCGTTGAACGAGGCCTTTGGGAGAGGACAGGGTACTTGTTGGTACTCCACACACACACAGAGTGTGATGCTGGCTCACTAATGCTTTTTAATCCTTCTCTCCCAGTTCAAAGCACCTCTGTCGCCCCCGATCTGTCCCGTGTCTAGCCGTAGGTATCTGTGGCTCCCCAGGCAGGGAATTGTGAAGGATTAAGAGTAAAATGTATTTTCCTGAGTCAGAGAGACTCCATGGTTTGGGTGCCATCCACCAACTGCCCATGACCTTGTTTTGTGGGACAGAGGAGCAGAGCTTTTGTCATGTTAGTTTAATGTGAATCAATTCCACCTGTTTTTTTTGCTAGGCAGCGCTAAAGGTGAGACATTTACATGACACTGGGAGTTGATTTTATTTCATAGGTGTGGTCAGTTTTACTGTTATTCCGTACTGTTTGGTTTCTGGTGGAGTTTTCCGGGCTATGTAGATTCCAGCAGTTTCCCTTGGATCTTTATTTCTTAAAGGTTTTCCTTGGACTGCTAACCAGATTGTGCAGATTGATTACTTGTGTGCCGTTCTTTGTGTTTAGGCTATCAGATATCTGGTTTGCAAGAGCTAATTTGTGCCCTTACAGGAAACTCTTCTCAGATTTCTGTCTTTTTCGTGATCTGAGAGGTAGACGGAGCCTTTGGCGTGTTTGCCTTCTTTCATTTACAATAAGTAAGCATGCAGCAGACAGACTTATCTTCAGAATTTGTGGAATGTTATATAATGCATGTAACCTTTCAGTGGATTTGGCATTCATTAGCCGAGCTCAAGGACCAGTGGGGAAAGTCAGGTCTGATCTAACAAGGCCGACACGCAGCTGAAGTCAGAGTGCTGATTGTTTCTGTTCTGTTGCTGAGGTAGCAAATGGTTCACTCTTTTCATATCAGTTTGCAGTACATGTGTGCTGTTCATATTTGAATAAGCTTTGCCCTGATATGCCCTTGTATTTCTGTCTTCTGGGGATAAAAGTGGTTTGAATAACTTCCATGCCTGAGTGGCTCAGATTAGTGAAATTGTACTGCGGACCATGGTGGTAAAACAAGTATTTTAGCAGTGTGGTTGAGAAAACCACTCGGTAATAGGTCACACTAATTCATAAGTACATCCATAAATAACACTTTAAAACAATAAAAAGGTTTTGCCAGTGGGGATGCAAGCCAAGTGGACGTGTTGTTAAAGGCTCAGGATGGCACAGGGAGGTTTTTTAGCTGGAATTATTTCTGCTTTCTGCTTTCCATGTTTCCTGCCGAGCTTATATACAACAGACGTTCTTCAGTAATATTTTGTTTTTGTAATTATATTGTCATCATAGTTTAGTGGAGGGCTAGGAGCAGTCCTTGCATGTGTATTATTGTGTACCACTTTGCAAATATCCCCAGCAACCTGTCAGACACAGCAGGAAGGTATTCATGAGGTATTTGCATGCGTGTTCAGCTGTATGCTAAGAATGCAAATGTTTCCTGCAGAATTATTCCAGGATGGGATAGTGGCCAGGTGCATACACACACACACGTGCGTCATTGTGTGTGGTTTGAATAGGAGCATTGTGTAATGTAGAATCTTAGAGCAGAATACAAAATATTATGGGGTGGGAATCACCAGAGGCCCCATGATACAATATTATCACAATATGTAAGTCACGATACGATCTCATTGCAATTTTAAACATTTTGCGATATGCTCAGTGTTGCGATGATATATTGCGATTTATATTTATATTTATATAGATATTGCAGTCAGATTGTTAAGAGGTTAATAATTATAATAAAAGATCGTTACTTGACATTCGTGTATCGATAATATTGCCACGCAAAATATCGCGATACTAAACACTATCGACTTTTCCCCTACCCCTACAAAAGATAGTGTAATATATATCAACTTTTAAACATATTTCAACCTCAAACCCGCAACAAGTGCTGCCCCTACCACTTTTCTGGGTGAGACATCTTTTACAGGAGAACCCTTTTTGACGTAGACGTACTATTAGAAGGTTGATTTGCAGCCTTTGGATGTCAAGTCAGTGTCATGAAACCATCTGATTTACTGTAGTTTAGTGTGGCTGTGTAACGAACACTATGTGACCTACTGTTTTGAATGCAGGTGCTATTCTACCTTTTGATGAATACCAGAAAGAAATTAACCTCAAACATGAAATGTCCTGCAGGCATGTGCCAAATCTGAGAGTTCAGTTGTTGAAAAGATCTTTCGAACTGGTTTCACTCACTGGTTTTGACCCCAATTCTGCACAAAAGCCATACTGAACTGCATTGTGGTCGTGTCTCTCTTGTCAGTCGACACTCCCAACCCCACTTTGGCCAGCCAACCTCCCTCCCCTCACCCGCTGCTTTTATGTACTGCCCCTCTAATCCACAATGGAATGTCCCATGCCCTGAAACGTCCCCTCTCTTGAGTTCACTTTTTGTGTGTTAATGTTATATTTTTATAAGATCATTCTTGCCTTTATTTTTCTTCATCATCTTTTGCCAACCCACTAGGCTCATGATCATGGTTATCAGAGTTTTGTTTGAGGAACGGTTGTGAAATCCCCTCCAGGAAAGACTCTCACCAAAGGGTATTCTTCTCCATGGGGTTATGCACAACAGCGGTCTGTGTGGAGGCGGTCAGGCGTTCCCCGGCACTGATTAGACACAAATAGAGGAAACAGAAAAACCACACAGTGCCTTCGATGCTCCGCTAAGCAGTGGAGCTGACAGAGTGGCCTTTGAGTTTAGTATTTGTCTGCCTTTCCACTGTCACAATGCAAATTATTGCATAAAAATGATTGTCTATATAATACCGCAAATTACATTTTTAAAACAACAAAAGACAAAGAGACAAAGAAATGGCTCCCAAAGAAATAAGAAATAAGTATTTATATAAATACTTGTCCAGAAAGTACCATTTATAAAATTGTTTAAAAGAAAAGTGGGTAAGATTTAGGGCAGAAATGGAATATAATATTAATAAGTCTGTTTTCTTATAGTGTATAAGCATGTGAAAGTAAGAATCGTTGTGTTTTTGTAACCTAAAGGCCGTTACACACCGGGGCCTTTTTGTTTTTGTGCGATTCATTTGCACGTCCATATATATTTTTTCGAGGGCTGCCAAAGTTAACACATTAACGCAACTTGTGCTTTTACAATCGTAGTGGGCTCAGTTTTAAAGCTGGAGTGAAGATACTGGCAACATATGAAACTAGAAATCTTAAGGAATTCATTGGTACCAACCATGTCATACTAAGGAGGCTAAATAACGCTCCAAACCTATGCAAATTTTTGGCGAGGAAAAACTGGCATGGCTATATTCAAAGGGATCCCTTGACCTCTGACCTCAAGATATGTGAATGAAAATGGGTTCTATGGGTACCCACGAGTCTCCCCTTTACAGACATGCCACTTTATGATAATCTCATGCAGTTTGAAGCAAGTCATAGTCAAGTCAGCACACTGACACACTGACAGCTGTTGTTGCCTGTTGATAAGAGTATTAAATACTTGACAAATCTCCCTTTTAAGGTACATTTTGAACAGATAAAAAATGTGTGATTAATTAAAATGAACTATGGACAATCATGCGATTAATCATGATTAATATTTATATTGATTGACAGCCCTAATTTTTTCTTATTGTTGTTTTTGTCATGAATACTTTCACACAGAACGTGAATTTTACGCAGTGAAAAAGCAGCATAGAGGCTTCGTTGTTTGAACCAAGACGGCAAACTTTATTACTCCTTTCAACAGTGACAAAGGCAGCGCATACCAGATCCACTCCTTCCATTCTTACCTTTCACAATAACACAAATAATATTTTCAGGCCAATATTTCGTGTTGTTTATTCCTCACTGTGTAAAGGTATTTGGAATGAACCGTTTATATCTAAGCCGTTTATATCTACATCTTCACGGAGCTGGCCACCATGTTTCCACAGTAGCCCAGAATGGACAAACCAAACACTGGCTCTAGATAGGGCCATTCGCGTTTTCAAGTTTTTGCGTCGGCCACCGTAGTTCTCCCACACGCTTGGCACACGGGACAGTTGGTTGCAATCTGCAACCTCACTGCTAGATGCCGCCAAATCCTACACACTGCACCTTTTAAGAAGACATTTTTAGCTTGCCTAAACTTTATGCCAGTAAACTCCGTAATTATATGTTGCAAAACCACCCATGAAAGAAAACAATAGAGGCAGTCAGCTGTACAAAGTCAAAACAAGAATGGGTACCTAAACTGATAATCCAGTGCACAGTGTTTGCAACACCATTAAATTAATTAAGTAAAAATGTGGCCAGTTTAACAGCTGTGGAGAGGCTTTCCCAGGGTCTTGGGGCAAAAATACAAGCAAACTGAAATTATATTCACCTGTAGTTTTTAGGTTAGACCTAGGAATAGCCAACAGGATCTGCTCACAAGACCTGAGGGGCCTGGCACTGCTGTACAGATGTAGGGCATGGACTGCTTCCACATTATAGTAGTGCTCTCTGGTTGTTTTGGCTCTTCATCCTGCCTGTTCAGTCGTATGTTATTATAGTATACTGGCCCAGTCTTTTACTGCAGACGCAGTAACTAATAATAATCCACTGCTTATTATAGCAGTTATGTAAAAATGTCACCAGGACCACAGACATTCATAGTTAATTTCCTATCGCACGTCAGGTTCACACCTCGCCCAGCTGAGGTGTCTCTGAATAGCTTCATGGAACAACATGATTTTCTGTTAACTGTGATGCGCCATTGTGAAACTAAAAGCTGTATTCTTAACGCCCACCACTGACCTCAGCCACACAGTTCACCAACCCTTCTTCAGCCTGCAGTATCAACCGTATGGAAAGGTTTAGCATAGCAGAGATGGAAGTTGGATGAGCCTTGAATCCACATGCTAAACTTAACATCAGAGTGTGAACCACCCTCAGTTAGATCAGCCACTCCCCTCCTCCTCTCTCTCTAAGTACAGCTGGGCTTAATTCACCAAACCCAGATCATAAGCCACGGGGGTTGTCGCAGTCCAGTTTATTAGAAGTTTCAGCCTTCTCAGCCTCCTGAGTCAGAGCTCAGCGTTGCTAAGCAGATCAACTTGTTTTTATGTGTAACCGATATAAAAACGTAGTGTAGAAGAGAGAGAGGCCCGCACACAGAACGAAAGCCTCTGTGAAATGACCACGTTCACATTGTGCGCTTCGTTTCTCGAGGAATAAAGCGAGCTGAAACCACAGAAACCTCACCCGCCATACTCTCAGGCTCCTTCCCAGCTAGTTTTGTCAGTGATACACGCCTTAAATTATACTGTAATAATGGGGTTAGTATAAGTTTGTGACGGATGACATTTGACTTAGTCTATTATTTGTATGAATAGATTTTGTTCGCTCGGCGCCACCAGTAACTCATATCTAGTTCCCAGGTCTTTAGGAGCTAGATAACTGGTAAGAATTAACTGGGGCAATGTGCCAAGGAATTTGTACAGGTGAAGGCTCAGATCAGATTTAGTTTCACAAACACTAGGAGTCAATTTTCATTAAAAAAAAATGTTGCTCTAAGGTGCACTGTTGTTGTTTTTTATGCTCTGACGTCCTGTAGTTACTGAAGGGCACATCGGCCTGTTGCCAGGTTACTGAATGTAGGAATATACAGCATGTAGGTGCACTTATGTAACCCATCGAACAGCTGAGTGCAGCAAAGTTTCTGTGCAAAAAAGGCTTACCTCACATTATATACTGTACATGCATGCATTTATTAAAGATAATGTAATAAAGCTGCTACAAGCCATCTTTTAGTTATTACTTTAAAAAGTGTCTGTGTGGTGAAAACACTATGTAACGCTTTCAGTAACATTTTTATTTCTTCTATATAATAAAGTTTGTACCCTTTGCACACGTTAAAATCCTGGTAAACTCACTATTGCCCGGAATCCAATAAAGTCTAAAACACTTGACGTCTGCAAAAGCTGATTTTCTTCAGGAGGTCAGAAGTTGGTTTTATTGCTGACTTTTTGCTCCTGTAATCATAATCTTTGGAGTACATGTAATTCAGCAGTTCTTAGTCGTTTTATGTAGCTTATGTTCAGCTCAAGTACCAGCTTGTTGTTCTGCATGTGCTTTTCCATTGAAGTCAGTATGCAAACTTTGCAGTCAAGTCATTTTCCCGCTTGTGTGGAAAACTCCCCCTTACGTAATTTCTGACATAATCTTGAAGCATCTAGGCAGAACAAATGACAGAGTTATGGGACAGGGATTTTCTTCTGTTGCTATGATGAAATTAATGTTTTGAATGTCACTATTATCTTTCAGGTGAAGGATCTGACAAAGTTTTTGGATCCCAGCGGACTGGGAGTGATCAGCTTTGAAGACTTCCACCGTGGAATCTCTGCAATCAGCAATGGAGGTGAGTCATGAGTTTTAATATGTAACATTTAATTGTTTTCCCCTTTTAAGCTCTTTATCTAGTGTTCCCTTTTTGTGGACTCAGTTGGCCCTGTTGTGTAAGACTCTGGGGGTTCTACATTTAACGATCCGTGAAAACTACCTACATAAAAACGTCCCACTTTTGTCATGTGTAATAAATACAATAAGCTTTTATTGGACATATTTATACTTGCATCACAAATCAAAGAGCTGGGACACATGGTGAACTCCATGCTCTACATACTGATGCTGGTATTTTATCCGGCTGTAGTTCTCCATGTGTAAGAACACATTTTCTCTTCTGTTCTTCTTTCTATTTTATTTTTGGCTAACCTGCCATTAACCTAATTCTCTGCAGCTAGTTCTTGCACCTACATTTAGTCTCCAGCATCTGGCTCTATCTATCTGCAGTCCCCACAGCGCCAAAATATTGTTGTCAACACAGTATGTTCACATCCATCGCTCAGCTGACTTGAGGGATTTGGAAAGGAAAGGCAGAAGACTGACCCAAATTCTTGCTAACTGGACTCAAAATGCTGTTATTCTGTCTTTAACCACTTTGCTTCCCTCTTGTTCCACTTTATAGGCTTTTAAAAAACTGCTGTAAGTTGTAAAGACTCGCAATGTATTTCTCTCCTAAAATGGGAACAATTTATAAGCCTGTCTTGACAGTTATGTCACCTCAGCACAGCAGTAAATCTAAACTAATCTAACTCTTGAATGATGATTGACTTTAAATGAGAACTATTTTCAATGGTCATAACAGTAAAGTGAAGTGTACATGATGGATTTAGACTCCACAAAGTGACATCATTACAAAGACTTTCAGCCCCTTCGGCAGTTTTTACAGCACACGCTGGTTGTGTGCAGTGTGTTGACACACTGCACAGGTTGTGGTGACGTCACCCCAACCCGCCCCAGCCTATTGATTGGAAGCACTCTTTCCCACTCTCTTTCTGGGTTGCACAGCTCCCGTTACTCTCGCCATTAATAAGTCATGCACTGGAAAGCATGAGATGCACAGGCACATGGGCTTGTTGGCGAGGTTTCAGAGCGGGGAGTGGCAGAGAGATGAGGTTTGGGCAGAGAGTCCTATTCACCTAAATTATTTACTGCCCTCTCTCTCGTTCTCTGCCCCGGCCTCTCTGTTTCACCCTCGTCACGAGTTGCAAAGCTGTGTTGTAAAGTCAGATTACAGAGACCTGCCTGTGACAAGCTGTGCATATATGTCACCAAAAAACGTAGGCAATCTGAAATAATTGGCTTAATAGACATAAACAAACAAATACTACGGCTGTCAATCAATTAAAATATTTAATTGCGATTAATCGCATGATTGTCCATGATTAGTCGCGATTAATTGCAAATAAATCGCACATTTTTGTATCTGTTCAAAATGCATCTTAAAGGGAGATTTGTCAGGTATTTAGTACTCTTATCAACATGGGAGTGGGAAAATATGCTGCTTTATGCAAATGTATGTATATATTTATCATTGGAAATCAATTGGCAACGCAAAACAATGACACATATTGTCCAGAAACCCTCACAGGTACTGAATTTAGCATAAAAGTGTGTCAGTGTGCTGACTTGACTATGACTTGCCCCAAACTGCATGTGATTATCATAAAGTGGGCATGCCTGTAAAGAGGAGACTCGTGGGTACCCATAGAACCCATTTTCATTCACATATCTTGAGGTCAGAGGTCAAGGGACCCCTTTGAAAATGGCCATGCCAGTTTTTCCTCGCCAAACTTTAGCGCATGTTTGGAGCGTTATTTAACAGTCTTTCCGACAAGCTAGTATGACATGGTTGGTTACCATGGTTACCAATGGATTCCTTAGGTTTTCTAGTTTCATATGATGTCAGTATCTTCACTTTAGCTTTAAAACCGAGACCGCTACAGCCTCCGTAATATCGATTAGGTTAATGCGTTAAAGAAGTTAGTGGCATTAAAACGAATTTGCCTTAACGCATTATTATCGGGTTAATTTTGACAGCCCTAATAAATACATACAATTTATTAATCCATCCATCCATTATCTGTAACCGCTTATTCTATTCAGGGTTGCGGGGGGCCGGAGCCGATCCTAGCTGGACACCCTGGACAGGTTACAAGACTATCACAGGGCTGACACATAGAGACACCCATTCACGCTACAATTTAACAATGAATAAATACATTTTCAAATAAATTTAAAATAAATACATTTAAAAGTTCATAAAAACAAATAAATAAAAGGGAAATTAAATAAAAGAGTAGATAGATAGGGGAATTGATACATAGTTAAATAAAAAAAGAAGCTAATTAAAACAGAAATATTAATTTCTGTCACATTTTATCAATAAATGAATGCCTACATTCATTTGTAATATTATGTTTTGTATATTTATTTATTTATCAAGTAATTTATTTATTTATTCATTTTTGATTTTGGCAGGTTCAGTCCTCCATATCATTGAAGTTGTTTTGGTTTGTTTTGGTGGCTAACCCACACATCATGTAACCATGACGCCATGGGTCAGAATCCAGCCGGGGATGTATTGTCTTACGTTCCCGTTACTCACTGTCCTGTCTTTTCTTCCTCCCCGTCTGTGTTTTTCTGTGTGATGAGCAATGTGGAGAATGAATCAGATATTTTCTGCTGGAAGACACTTTCCCATTATTGTGTGAAGAACAGACCTCTACTGTAACTTCCCAGGTCACTCACACACTACTGACAGAATTCCACTGTGCTTGTAAAGGTGGAGTTCACATTTTTGTTTTTTTAGATGTCATGTTCTCTACCACAGTTTTCTCCACCACCTCTGCTGTAATCAGAGGGCAAAACCTGCTCTTCCAGCTCCCAGCCTGTGGTCTAGTTTCATAATAAATGTCCTTGCACTCCACCTTCTTTTTTTAAAATTTCATTCCTGCACCACTTGTTACTGGCAGGGCTACCTTTAATAAAGGCAGGCCCACAGGCAATGGAAATGCCTTGCCCCCTGTAGTGGCTATGGCATGTCTGGAACAACAACAGTTGGTCCAGAAAATATCTCTATCGTCTGATATTTTGACATTACCCCAGGAGACTGCAGGTGCAAACAGAAGCCAGCTTTTTTTTTTCACTTAAATGGCCTTCAATGTGTACGAGTCTCGAAGAGCAACGGGTTACGCAAGACCAGGGGGCACAAAAACCCTTGGGTCTGCTGTCGGGAACACTGCTTGTGTTCTACTCTCCCAGTAGGGTGCTATTCACAGCTCTGTTTACTAGATACAAGAGCCACGGTGGCTCCATCTTGTTGGTCCCGTCTCAGGTTACAGCGCTTGTCTACGGGTGCTCTCAACAGAGGCCTGTATTGACAGATTTGAATTGGATATGGGTTGCTTCTTGTCCTTTTTTTTAATTGTTTTGTTTTGCCCATACACTTATTACATGACATTCTATAGCCCTTGAAATGAGAGTGTATAAGTTACACAATGTTTACTGTCGCATCACGCTTAGATTGCTGACTGTAAATATGCCAGAGTAGGGCAACGAGGACACACACACTCCAAACTGTGCTGATTTCTTCCTTGAACAAATGCGTATCAGTTTGTCAAACACATTATTTACCATCGATCTGTTGAGAGTGGAGTCACATTTCCTCCTTAAATATAATAAAGAGAAATGGAAGACTTGCAATTTCCCTGTTTCATGGTTAACAATGAACTCATGTTAATTTAAATTGGAAATTAAGAATTACACAAAACATTGTAATCTATTATTAAATTAATACCTGGGCTGTCAAAGTTGATGCTATAATAACACGTTAACACAAATTTGTTTTAACAGCACCAATTTCTTGGTGGTGCGATTTTTAATTAATCTCTTAAAAATTGGGCCGCCTATCTTTCGGAGGTTGTAGCGGGCTCAAAATCTAGAGTGAAGGGCGCCCCGATAGCTACGTTGGTAGAGCGGGCGCCCATATAACAAGGCTGAGTCCAAACCGCGGCGGCCCGGGTTAGAATCAGACCTGCGGCCATTTCCGCATGTCGCCCCCTCTCTCGTTCCCCCTTTCTAGACTATCTACTATCCTATCAATAAAGGCTTGAAAATGCCAAAAAAATAATCTTAAAAAAAGAAAGAAATTCCATTGGTACCAACCATCATACTTCCTTGTTGTGAAGGAGGTTAAATAACACTCCAAACATGCTAAATTTTAGTGAGGAAAACCTGGAATGGCTTTTTTCAAGGGTTCCCTTGACCTCTGACCCCAAGATATGTGAATGAAAATGGGTTCTATGGTTACCCACCCCACGACATTATGCTAATCCTATGCAGTATTTGGCAAGTCATAGTCAAATCAGCACACTGTGACACACTGACAGCTGTTGTTGCCTGTTGGGCTGCAGTTTGCCATGTTATGATTTGAGCATATTTTTAATGCTAAATGCAGTACCTGTGAGGGTTTCTGGACATTGTTTTGTTTTGTTAATTGATTTACAATAATAAATATATACATATATTTGCTTAAAGCAAGCATGTTTACGTAATAGTATTAAATACTTGACAAATCTCCCTTTTAAGGTACATTTTGAACAAAATGTGTGATTAATTTGCGATTAATCATGATTAACTATTTTAAGCGATTGACAGCCCTAATTGATATATAAAACATTCAGTGATAATGAAATTAGATTAAACAGTATATTAGTATTATACTGTATCAGGTGTATCAGATAAGTCTGAAATTAAAGTGACAGACCTAGAGTAGCAGGCACCAGTTTTCAGTAGCATGAAGAGCCTGGTCTACCCTGTCGCCTTTGTCACATCATAGATCATCTTAATGAGTTTGGCAGACATTTAAATTAACATTTTAATACTGTTAACCAGAGAGTGGGACATGAATATAATAATATCCAAGATCATTATCATTATGTGTATTTCAGAATAAATACTTAGAGGCTCCTGGAAATTTAATTGTGCACTTCACAATGCAAAGGCATATTTTAATAATGAAAAATGCATCTGAATTATCAAGCATTAAAATCTCGATCGTAGGGGTTTTGATTTTTAGCTCAATGTTTTATAAATTAAAAGAAAATTAATAACTGTAACAATGGATTGTTCTGGTCTGTTAGTACCATCATAATACATTTTATAATATCGGAGCTGTGACTCCTTCTGTTTTCATAATGGCTGTTTGTTTGCACAAGGGCATTTGGTACTATACACACCAGTCTTGTGTTTGTCGAGCTTCCTTTACTGTTTGACTTTATGTGTTTGTTCTGTGCACATTAAAACCCGCCTTCTTCCTCTCATATCTACAGGTCCGGAGCCGCAGCTCTACAATGTAAACTACAGTCCGGGCGATGGAGCTGTGGGCTGTCCAGAGGAGTACGATGAGGTGAGTGTATATACAGTAGTAGTTGGTAGTTGCGTATGTGGTCCGGTTGTGCCTTCGGTTCCCATCGGCGCACACACAGCAGCACAGTGTGAAGGTCACAGGCTGAACTCCCCGTGCACTCTTCGCTCTTCCCACTGTAATTCACAGAGCGGCTTGCAGAGCTATCATTACCAACTCTGTGAATGTTCCACAGACTGAACACCCTGGTTTGGCTGACACTAAATAGCATCTGGCTGGCTTGGCTTTTGAGTATTCTCTGACAAATATTGAATTAGCTGGAATGTGGAGTTTTTTTTTTTACATGTGTGTTTTTACAGTTGTGGTTAGCATATCTGGGATTCCTGTCTCCTCTTGTGCACGGAACTTGTATATTTAACCATCATTGTTGCTGGCCTCCGCAAAATGTTTCTGCTATTGTGTGCACTTTGAGCACTGCTGGACTATGACTGTTGTTTTAGTGGCTGTACACTGCACAGTATCAGCTCCCTCTCTTGGTACGGTTTAGAAGTGCAGGCCCAATGTCGTCAAGAGTGCAAATGGGTCCACTTCAATCCATTTCATGGGCTTCATGAGTTGGTAATTTCATGATAAAATCAGGCATCTGTGTGAAATACTTTGGTGGAACAAGCAATGCATTCCTGTGGATTTTTATTGAGACTAGTAAATCTAATACAAGAGACACTAACACCGTGCCTGATGTTATATGTTCTCGTTGGGTTTAATGACTGCCCCAAGGCTCCAGGACACAGTCAAGGCCTTGTTTAAAGTTGTTTGACACAGAAAATGGAGACATTTCATATATTATAATGGATAGGGTACCTCCAAATTGAGGGTGAAATTAAGATAATTGGAGTTGACGGTAAATGCTTAATGATCCGAATATTAAATTGCATGTGTCCAAAATAATAAACTGATAAATAGATCTTCCTCTCCTGCGTTTTCTAATAGTTCCTGAATGATGCATCTGTCGAGGTTAGTTATGTTTAGTCACATATGATCATTCAATAAACCGTTAAAGTGGTTGTTTTTTTTAACCCTTAGAGACCCACCATAGACCTGATTTGTCTTTTTTAAGGGGGACAGGGGTCTTTAGGAGGAGAAAGCAGGTCAAATAGAAGTGATGTATATAATCTGAAAGCTGGGAACCTGAAGGTTAATTTGAAATGCTCAGCTCAGCACGTTGTGTCAAGTTGTTCTAGTCATTAATCAGAAATAAACATGAATTAATTTATTAATTAATTCAATTAAGTGTATAAGGGTTTAGAACATTGTGATAGAAGTATATGATGGTCATTCCCATGCTCTATTATGTCTCATGAGTGGTTGAAGCAATTTCTGGGTTGATACCGTTTCTTACACAGATTTGGTGCTAAATTTATCCATTTTTTACTACTTGAGAATTGATCAAAATGATCAATAATCCGGCCAAAATACCACATTAAGACACCAAGACCTTGAGGATCACCATAGACAAATTCATGCTGGCGTTTACTGCAAGATTTGCATTTTTTCTGTTTGACTGTATGCAGAAATATTCAAATAGACCATTTTTAGAATAGTAAAAAAAAAGTGTTTACTGCATGTAAACAACTGCATGGTTTTTGCCCCAAATTGCATGTGATTATCATAAAGTGGCATGTCTGTAAAGAGGAGACTCATGGGTACCCATGGAACCCATTTTCATTCACATATCTTGAGGTCAGAGGTCAGGGGACCCCTTTGAAAATGGCCATGTTAGTTTTTCCTCGCCAAAATTTTGCCTAACTTTGGAGCGTTATTCAGCCTCCTTCACAATGAGCTAGTATGACATGGTTGGTACCAAAACTTTAGGTTTTCTAGCTTCAGATGATACTAGTATCTTCACTCTAGCTCTAAAACTGAACCTGCTACAGCTGTTTTATTCAAATATTACAAATTTAACTGAAAAACGGACACTAACAATGTGTAAGGTCCAGTGAAGTGTCTTTGCTGTTTACTGGAACCCGTGAGCAGAGTTTTGGGGAAGTTTGTGTTTATGTTTGAAGTAGACGCCACACCTGTGCCCATGGCCTTGTTTTTCCCTCCGAGTTTCTGGCAGAAAAAAGGGTTCCTCTCTCTCAATGGCAGCGCTGTTCTAGCCCTGTTTGCTCTCAAAACAGGCAAGGTGAGGCTGTTCAGCCGAGGCCTGGCATGAGAGAAAAGCAACGCCCCATCCGCCCCGTTTTTCCCTTTTACTAAATATTTTCTGCCGTTGCTAAATTTCACATTTCCATCTCACATTTTTTGATTCTTAAATAGAACCATATCGCGACAGTACTACAGGTTAATAGGCACCTACTCCGTCTGTCAGAGCTTCACAGCATGTTAGTTTTCTGTTGGCACACAGTCAGACAGTTATGACTTTGGTTGTTGTGATGTATAGCCCTCCTTCACTGTGCAGTGTGCAACGCGAAGAACATGGCTTAATGATTTAAACGGTCACACTGAGCCAGGAAGCGGAGCTCCCAGGAGCCAGGAAAGATTAAACAGTTATTCAGCTGATCGTGTGGTGTTTTAACTCAGGTCCGCCGGGTAGAACGCTGGTGGATTGAGCATTACAGCTGCTACTCTTTGGACTTTGCCTCTGTCTCCTCCCATCTGACCACCCACCGGAGCTGAACGAGGTGTTACAGTAGTTTCCTTTTTTTTTTTTTTTTTTCAAACATGTTCTCTCTCCCAGAGTGGAGGTGAGGAAACATTAGTAGTTATTAGCTCTCATGGCAGGCCAGCTGTCCTGTCAGTGAGACCGTCTAGAGAGAATGGTTTTGAGCATGGTGGATAGCCCTCTGGGCCCTGCTGCTTCTCCTGACGCTGCATTTATAATGGTACGTTCTGCTCTCCAAACGTGACTCACCTGCCTTCATTATTGCTTCACAGCTCTGACACCTGATAGCTTCAGATGTTTTTTTTCTTTTTGGCATATATGGGGTTTTGTGCTGAGCATTCGGTATTTGTCGCTTGGAAAGCCTAAAGCTTGCTAATTGTGATTGAACTTGTTGCTTAGAGGTGTTGATGCAGCAGGTTTTGCTTTGAGACAGCCATCTGAATCACAGCAGACTTCAGTCTCTGAAGTCTGTTTATGCTCTATGATTTGTTTGGTCGTTTGGCGTCGGTAACTAACTGGCTAGACCTGAAGATTCAAAATAGACCGTCTTTGAAAATCTGTGTTTTTTTCACACTGTTTGATGAACCTATAGGTGTGCTGTCTGCCTCTTTGCTTCACATTATTGCAAATAATCCTGATTTGAAAATACACCTGATGCCATTTAAAAGCCAGAACCAGAAGTAATCAATGCATAGTCTTGTTTATCATTATAATGATGGTAAAAGCTTGTTGAGCACTACTTGTTTGTTTGTGTAGTGTTGCTGTAATCAGAAAAATACAGTATATACACTCTGTTCATGTTGTTACCACGGTAATCTATTCAGATCAGTATGGATTTGTCTGTTTACTGCTTCATAGGCATGCTGTAATGTGTTTATTCAACATTCCGTTTCTGTTACCGCAGCAAAATGAGGTGACGGACAGCGCGTACCTGGGCTCCGAGAGCACTTACAGCGAGTGCGAGACCTTCACAGATGAGGACACGGGGGCCCTCGTACCCCCCGAGATGCACGAGGAAGTGGAGACGGACAGCGGCATCGAGGCCACGCTGCACGACCCTGAAGATGGCGGAAATAGGTCGGTGTAAATGTCACCTGGAACCGTATACACAATGTCAATTTGATGCTGAGAAGGCGAGTTGCGAATGACTTCCGTGATACAACTCTAATCCACTTGTCGTGAGATCAACGTCATAATGCTGTTGGTAATCGCTGCTGCTGGCTGCGGAATTTACCGTAAATGTGTGTCAAATCTCCAGCAAAAGGGTTAGCCCCGGAGTTGCCCAGCGCTGACCTTTCACACAGAGCACGTGGTTCGCGAGTCTTGCCGGCCCAGCGCTGGATCACTTGGGTTCTATTTGGGTCACCAGACAGACAGATTAAACAGAGGCAATAGACAGCCACCACTTTATTGACCTTAAACTCCTCTGGACACACTGGTGGGTAGAAAAGTCAGTCGCACACACATACATACATCTTACTCTTCTTCTGTGTTATGTTTCCTCCGTCAGTTGAATGCAGCTCCTCATGTACTCCACGTATCGTCACAGGCGGTTTTGAGGCAACACTTCACACAGTAAAGAGACGTCGACAGTTGATGTTTTCTGTACGTCTGAACAGGAAGGCTCATTTAGAGATAACTTGAAATGTGCACAGAGTGAGACCTTGAACACAGAAAAAGCCCTTCCACCATTCTTAACACAAGTCTGAGTGGATCATCATTTGTGTCGGCTGAAAAGAGACTGAGATCGGCTCATCCTCTCTGAATTCTCAGTTAATGGCATAAACTATTCATGATCACAGTGAGTGAAATATATTTAATGTCAAACCTTTGACAGCCTGATGTGTTTTGTCAGGAACCACTTTGGTTCTTTTCAGGGCTGCACTGTTTAGAAAAAATATCTAAACTTATGGTGTAGGGTCTAAGACCTGCTCTAAATATAAAGCGTCCCGAGATAACCTCTGTTATGACTTGACGCTATATAAAAATAAATTGAATTGAATAGAATCTAATTATGATTATTTTGACTGATATTGCAATTGTGATATGATTTGCGATATCAGAGGGAATGATCATTTTTACACCATTATTCTCATTGTCATTGGAAAAACATATCGAAATGATTATGGGGTGATTTTTTTTTAGTGGGGATCTGTACCAAACAAAGATGTTTTCTTAAGTCTGTAGAATATGATGTTTAGGCCAGGACATCTCTGCAGTGCAGCACCAAATTATGTAATTTAAAATTATATTTTGACACACAGTTCGCCTTTAACAAATATTGCGATATTGAATAATTGTGCAGCCCTAGTTCTTGTCATAGTTTTGTCAACGTTTTTCATTTATCTACTTTGGACTGGAGTCGGATTATTTTATTCTTTTCTTATAATGTTTAGTGGAGGTTAATATGATTAGCTTTGTGCACTGGAAAGTCCCCAGTTATCTCAGCCCACCCTCACTGCCCGTAAAGCAGTCAAAGTAGCAAAGGTTATCCTCTTTACTGACTACCGTTGACTTCCAAAATCTATTGCAAATGGACTGGTGTGATAAGTTTCTCGTACTGACACACAGCTGTCAGTGTGTGTCACAAGTCTTTTGAAAATGGATATATTTAAATCAGAAAGGGTTGGCATTATTAGGATTATTAGTATTGACTCTTTGGTAAAAGAGAGCTCCATTTAACTCTACTGACAAATTAGCACCACTACATTTGATAAGAACAGTTGTAGTGAGCCATTTTGGACCAGAAACACAGTAACAAACTGTCTCTGTGCTGCTGTGATCCATTATTTGCATCAGGAAAGTATGATGAGTATGAGATTTGGTATGTTTTAGGGTGCAAATCAAACCCTGATCTTAAACCCAATTTCTCTCATTTTGATTGGTTTTGCAATTTTACCCTGATTTGAATTCACTCCATTCTCTCTTAGAGTTAAAGACAGCTAGTTGTTTATCAGTTGAGGTCTATATGGCTGTGCACGAATGTTCTTGTTGATATAGTATTGGGGGGGTAAACACGAGGGAGGAAGTGCACTGAGAACTGACTGAGACCTTATCTGCTGACGCTGTGACCCATCTGTCCGGCTTGATGGCGACTTGGTGGTGGTCTGCCTGACATGGATGTGTTTGGACTTCCCATTCCATGATAGAGCCTTGAATTCCAGGAAGTGTTGAGTTAGCGCTTTTTTTTTTTGCTGTTTTTCCCCTCTTTCTTTCTGTGGCGTGGGCTGATCTCATTCTCTGCCCTCCACTTACTCATACCATAAGTCCACTGCTGACGGGAACCTAACACTATGACCTTTATATTCTCTCATTTCATGCTAACTCACCTCTCTGTTAATGGAGATATGTTTCTATGACAAATATGGGCATGTTTCTCATGCACAAACCTTTAAAGGGTTTTCCAAGTCCCAAACAGTGTCCTACTTACAGTGATTTAACATTGATTGTGAGTAAATGCAACCAAAAGGTCAGTATGTAAACAGAGATTTTGCCATCTGTTTGCCCAGCTAACTGTAACCATATTCAGGATAGGAGTATATGCTAGTATGCACTGGACTGGGGATTAAGAATCTAACAGGATTAGCCTCCCCCACCCTCCTCTGTCCTACCCGTGTCCCCACACACACATTTGGCCCTTGGACGGTCAACAGGACTGTCTGTTGGCCGTTGCTTAGCCTCAAATCTGATTAACCCACTCATAGGCCACCCTTTCTGGTAGTCTTTTGGGTGGCACAGACGATGCAACATCAGTCATGTGGCACCTATTGGCAGCTCATTAGAACCACAGACTTTTTCAAAAGCAGACCCTTTTTTTTGTTTGTTTTCTCCTAACTGGAGAGCGGTGGTTTTTGTTTTTAAATCGGCGTAACCTGTGAAACTTCAGAATTCCACTCTGGTTGTCCGGTGTTTTGACTCCGGCTGCTCCACGGCTTTCACGCCAGGGCAGCGGAGGGCGTTCAAAGATGCGTTCCCTCTCGTCGCCGTCCCTCTGCGTGAGGGACCTCAATATGGGGCCAAGTAGTAAGAGTCTGAGTACAGGGTAAGTGACTCCGAAATCAGCTGTGTTACTGTTTAACCAACCCAATGTTTGCACAGGACATTGCTGCAGCTGAAACCGCATTGTTGTCTTGTTAAAAGAGACTGAGGATGACGTGTAACACTACTAGGTTTTCACGCTGTAAATGATGGTGATGTTTTATCTTTGAATCAGGCAAATGAATGTCACTTGTCTTGTAAACAAGCAACAGGTGGCTTCGTCATTGTGCGCTGAGAAGGCAAAGCTTTTCTGCTGATCTGGACATCCTCGTCCTGTGTGTGTGCTCAAGGCATCTGTCGGACAACAGGAAAGGCCATCTTTCCAGCTTTCCTGTTAAAGGAACATCAAAGACTTTATTTACCGTAAACTTCACAATTCACAGCAATGACTTCCAGTTCCACCCCAGTAGAGTTTTATTGAGTTGTGTAAGATAATCAGCCAATTATGAAAGCCCCAGTCACAGCCCTTTCTGTCAGCGCAGTTAGGAACATCTTTTAAGCTTGACCCGAAGGCTCCTCTCACGTGTTCTCAAGTTGTTCCCATTGTGGTGTTGCATTACCAGCCAGACACAAGGCACTCTGTTTCAGCCAAAGCAGATTTTGGGATTAATGTGAATTAACAGATTACCTTTGAAGACAAGTGATCGTCAAACTTGTCCAGATTGCCGCTCTTTCTGGGGGAAGATTAATTGTTCTTATTTAGGATTTACAGTAGCCTTGGCTCTAGTCATTTCCAGGCTTCTGGGTCCGACACACCAGCAACTTTTTAATCCAGATAAATCACGATATGATCTTATAAACATTTTACAATATGCTGAGTATTACGATAAGATATACTGCGATGATATTACGATTTATTACCTTTTTTCAACTGCAAATTAAGCAGTTTGTCAACATCTGTTTTATCTAATAAAACACAGTTTTCACTCTGTTCATCTCAGAGTTTTCATTCACATATCTTGAGGTCAGAGGTTAAGGGACCCCTTTGAAAATGGTCATGCCAGTTTTTTCCTCGCCAAAATTTAGTGAAACTTTGGAGCATTATCTAGCGTTCTTACCGACAAGCTAACATGACATGGTTGGTGCCAATCTATTCTTTAGGTTTTCTAGTTTCATATACCAGTATCTACCAGTTTCTTTTTAGCTTTAAGATTGAGCCCTCTACAACCTCTGAAAGAAAGAATGCGTCCGGGCTCGCCAGCGGGCTGTCGGATTCTTAAGAGGTTAATAGTTTATCTATTAAAAGATCGATACTTGACGTCTGTGTATCGATACAATATTGCCACGCAAAATATCGCTATACTATGCTGTATCAATTTTTTCCCCCAAACCAATAACATAAGTCAAAAGTCGGGCCTTGTTTGGTTTGGCTGAGATTGAGGTTTTGTAAATGGATGGTTACGTGGATGTTTATACCCACTCGGACGTCCATCTTTATCCCATCTAAACTTGACACAATACGCTCTATTTTTGGCTCAGGCCTGAAGTTAACTACGTTGTTGTTGTTGCTGTTGTTGTATACAAAAGTGAGCACACACACACATACTTAACGCAGTAATCCGTTCTCATGTGCCCCTCAGGTTTTCCCTGAACTCCGATCACCATAACCACTCGCTGGTGACGGTCATCGGCGGAGAGGAGGAGCACTTTGAGGACTTTGGGGAAAGCAACACCTCCGAGTTGCTACTGGAGAGCGGCGTGGAGGAGACCGAGGGCGGGGGCGAGTCCCCTCTCGCGCAGCCGCCTGAGCAGATCAATGGCTCCTCATTGCTCTCTCCCAGGTATGAGCTTGTCTTCCCTACACAACTAAACAAAGTTTAAACTTTTTTACGTGTTGAACTCTAATCCTGTACGACGTCATTTTGAAATGTAGACAGCCTGAAGATTATTTAACGGGAATATCATTTTCGCCAGACTTTCTTTTTTATCAACCCGTCCTGATAAGAGGTGTGACAGTTACGCATTCTCAGCTGTATTGTGCAGGTCTAAAAGCTCCTATTTACATTCTTCAGAGCAAATGTTTCTCTTTCAACAAAGACACTGAGGTCAAACGTTGATAAGAGGTATCTGGAGACGTCCTTCCCGCCCTTATCTGCCTCCTTTTCTTGCGAAGGGCGAAGATAAAGGAAGTGTACAGCAAGTTCAGTCTGTTGCAAAATATTGAATGATGTGGATAGTGGGCTAAATCCTGTCTCTAAAAACTGTGCCTCCTTTCATTTGCCCTTGTTGTGTGATCCCTGAGTAGTCTTGAGTAAATGTTTTACTCTCACACTGTTTTAAGTCTTAAGAGTGGCGCATGTTGCCAAGCCTTCTGGGACAGACAGGAGGTGAATGTTTTGTTGCAGACACCCTGAGTATCTAACAAGCTTTGCCTCTGGGCTGCAGATAGAGGTTGACTTTAGCAGTGTGATGTGTCTGACAAACATGAAAATACAGTCAAATGTCTACACGTACACACACACACTCCTCTCTATGGCACCAGCCTTTTGTGTTCTAGCCTTTCCCCAGTCATGTTTTTCCAACCCTCCTCCTCTGTTTTCATCAGAGACTAAAAGCCGGATAATGCGTAATTCCCACTTGGGTGATATTTCCGTGATTTGCCTTGCCAGGAAGCTCTTAACAACTAACTGCCGGCTAGTTTGTTTTGCCCATTGACAATACGGAAATAAGCTGGTTTTACTGCATTGGCACTAATAGTAATAATAGAGGTACAACCTTGTTGTTTAGGATTTTTTAGGAATCTGTTTGGATACATAAAAGTCAAAAAGGATGTACAAAATGATAAAATAAATACAGGCTAATTATGCATCCTCAAATCAATAATCAAACTGTATTGGTATAGCACCTTTCATACAGGTTAGTGCAGTTCAGATGACTGAACAGCTGAAAATAGGATAAGTGTGCACTGTGAAAACAGAAAAGAACAAAAACAATTTAACAATTTGATAATTTGAGACTTTGGGATTAATGCAAGCGAGACAATAAAATTATAAAAAGGTGATAAAATATAATTTAAAACCATAAAAACAGTAATAGTAGTAAAACAGTGTGAAGTAAAAACTAGATTTATTTAAAAAAAACAATAAAATATAATAAAATTATACAAATTAAATAAAATAAATAAGTGATTAATAAAATAACAAGAAAATTATGCAAATGAAATGCAATAAAATAAGTGATTAATAAAATAACAAAGAAATATAATAATATTTTACAACTTAAATACTATAAAATAAGTGAACAAAATAATTAATAAAAATCTTAATCAAAGCTCTGGCTGAATAGGTAGGTTTTAAGTTTACATTTATTTCAAGTAATAGTTGAGAACCATAAATAATAAATTAATTAAACTCAATCAGTGAATCACATTCTGCATGTGAAAGATAACATGGCATACAAGTTGGTGGTGGTTAGGCTTAAAAAAAAAAAATCATACTAAAAAATAAAAAAAACTGCAACCCACAGACTTCTCCCACTCGGTGTGAATGCGTCACTGTGTTTTGAGCCAACCGGGCTCATTGTTGGCGCATGTAGCAGTGCTGCCTACACACACACCCCCACATTTATCTATCTACATATCACAGTGCTTTGACTACACGAAAACACGGCTGGGTTGCCTCTGTTCTACACAAAAAGACACATCGCTGTGAGCATTATTTAACAGAGTCATCCTTCATGCTGTCAGGGAGAAAACGGCGCAGTACAACAGCGCGTATGACCACCAAGTGACACTCACTCAAAGTCTGCCCCGCCATGTTTTCTGCCTACATAAACAGGAACCTCTGCCAAGCGCGTTGCATAATTCAGACCCTGACTCGCTCCCTGAATGAACAATCAGCTGGCAGAGGTGATGTGAGGAGAGGGCACAGACTCCAAACAGTGAAATGATCAGCTGTGTGTTTTCCTTTTGTTGTTTTTATTTATTTGACTTAACTGTAACCATTCTGTAGGTTTTCTGAGCTCGCGGCGAAGATGCCAAGGTTGAATAAACAACAATGTTTGACAGCGGGGAAA
Organism: Sebastiscus albofasciatus; assembly: GCA_916701655.1. NCBI lineage: Eukaryota > Metazoa > Chordata > Actinopteri > Perciformes > Sebastidae > Sebastiscus > Sebastiscus albofasciatus. The sequence goes on from CAKAOI010052336.1 coordinate 84,167, forward strand.
GAAAATCTCATCAGTTCTTTCTCTGAGAATGTTTTGTCTCCTTAAAACAAATCACAGCCACACTGCAGTCTGTCTCACGTCTCCTTCTCACTCACACTTTTACCCTTTTAAACTTCTCCTGTGGTTGGATTTCACTAACACCGCCCTGCACCGCCCCAAGAGGTGCTCCTGTCCCACCTCAGAGCACCCCCCCTTCTTTGTCCGTCACTCACCACTACTTCCTCCTCCTTCTTCCTCCCCTGTTTTCCTCTATTCCAGTGCACCTGCTCCTCTCCCTGACTGCTTTCAGAGCTTCCTCAGGGAGGAGGCGCTGGACTTTTTCTGTAGCCAGTGTCACAAACAAATAAGTCGTCTCGAGGACCTCTCCACACGCCTCAATTTCCTAGAGATGACTAGGTAACGCGTCATTCACAACCCACTCCGACTACAAGCTGTGTGAATGTGTTTGCAGTGCTGATTAGATAACAGTATCATGCATGTTCTCATGATGTGTGCATGCTGTGTTGGACTGGCAACAACATGGTGTTATGTTTTGTTACAGATTATACTCTCACACATCCATTGTGGTTCATTTTGTGGGTGTATTTTTAAGCCCACTGTTCCAAATCCTCTCTTTTTGTGTGCGAGTTGCAGTGTGTTAATATTTCACATTTAGTATTTAATCATTGATGGAAAAACTCTCTGTGGATAGGATGCACTTTTTAGACGGCGATAGCCAGCTTCCTTCCCATTCTTACCATTTGTACAAATTATGATTTGTCACTCATGCATAATAAAACATTTTGCGCATCTGAAAATAAGCTTGATTGTATAAATATGAAACAATAACCCCAGGTATCACAGGTGAGTATTTTCTGCTTCTCCATGTCATTGTCCTCATGCTTCATCTGAGTTGTTGCAGAATGACTGCCGGTAGTGGAGTAAAGCTTTCCAAAGAGCCTGCTTTTATCAGAACAGACTTGCTGATCCAGGATTACTGACCAGTTGCTGTATTACAGAAACTTAGTAATCCTATTTGATGTGTTCAGTAACTGAATTTGTAATAGGGCATGATTCAGAAATTTTTTAAATCTTTAAAACTTTAGTTTTTTTTTAAGTTTTTGTAGTGCTGGTCACAGGTCAGAACTGATCCTAAATCAGCACTTAGACACTGTTAATACACATTGTTGTGTTTGTGTTGCTGTGATGTGATGTGTGAATATCTTGTAGCTTTAGTTTCAATGAAATGCAGTGATTTATCAGTAAAGAACCACCTCAATATTTTCTGTGGGGCTCCTCTACTAGTAGAGAGAGGGACAAATATCAGATGGTGTCTCTTTCCTTTATCCTTTTTTCCCTTTTCCTGACCATTTTTCCTGTTGTTCTGTCTCCCCATCCAGCGCTGGCAAGAGGCTGTCCAGCAAGAAAGTAGCAAGGTAAGCCAAACAGCTGCTCTGGTTTCAGTGTGATTGTTATAGATGGTTATGTTTGGCATACAAAAAACAGCAATTTGTCAAATGGGATCTGGCTCTAAGGATTAGTTTTTTTTCCCCCCCCTCTCTCTCTGCAGACATCTCCTCCAGAACAGCTCGATGACGCTGGACACTATGAGCGACTTGACGCGGGACATCCTGGAGCTCGCCGACAACGACATCACAGACAAGGTGAGAGCTCGTCTGTCAGTTAAGGAAGTTCCATCTTTTTCAGCAACACCTGCTTTTTCCACATCCCTCTGGCTACGGACATTCATACCTGCGAGCTGCCACAGTTTCCACCTGTTACAGTAGTTGTTGGAGCATTTCATATTGGCACTTCAACAGATACATCAGTACTGTTAATGCATTATAGTGTGATTACTCTTACATGTGTCACTGACCTTTTTTAAAACGTGCGCTTTTTTCCCAGGTGCTCCTCCTGGAGCGTCGAGTGGCGGAGCTGGAAAAGGAGTCGGAGTCGTCGGGGGAGCAGCACGCGCGGCTGCGCCAGGAGAACCTTCACCTGGTGCACCGGGCCAACGCTCTGGAGGAGCAGCTGAAGGAGCAGGAGCTCCAGGCCGACGAGCAGCTAGAGAAGGAGACCCGCCGTCACAAGGAGGCCCTGATCAAGCTGGAGAGGGAGAGGGGGCTGGAGCTAGAAAACCTGCAGGCCAGGTGAGCAGAAAAGACTGCTTATGTTTACAATATCTTTGATGGAAGCATGTATAAAGTCTGCACATGCTGCCTGGTTTATTAAGCACAGTTTTGTCCCTGTGTATATCATTTTGATGAGTAACAAATGCCTATAAACAACAAGAAATAAGAGCTAATTGCCACCAGCTATTTAAATGTTTTTGATACTGTTAACTGGATATTTACAACAAAATCAGTCCGTGTTTGATACCCTGAGAAGTTTGTGCTTTTTGGTGTTTACTATATTGGATTTAATGGTATATCAAAAACATATTTGTTCATCGTGATGTCAGTGGTTCACATGTTGTTTGTTGGATGGATCATGGCTCTACACTGCCACCCTCTGGCACTAATCTGCCACTGAATGTAAGCTGTTTCCCTGTGGTATAGCTGTTGTTTACTATCAACCAACAGCTTCAGTTATTACTTCGTGGCTGTACTGTAGGTTTCTGATGTGAATTTGCGTTTTTGTTTCTCAGGCTGCAGCAGCTGGACGAGGAGAACAGCGAGCTAAGGTCCTGCGTTCCTTGTCTTCGAGCAAACATCGAGAGGCTAGAGGAGGTGAGAGCGCCGATGACTCATCTCCTTGGTTTGCCTTCCATTTCTCATCTCACTCCTCTTCATCCTCACCTTTTTGTTTTTTTTAATTTCCAGGAGAAGAGGAAGCTGCAGGATGAGACGGAAGCCATGTGCGACAAGCTGCAGGAGGAGACGGAGTCCCGTAGAAAGATGGCTGACAAGCTGAGCCACGAGCGCCACCAGAGCCAGAAGGAGAAGGAGTGCACACAGGAGGTGGGTCTGGTTTCTCTATGTACAAAATAAACAGCACTCTGCGTACAAAATACAACAGAGCGTCGAGATTGACAACATCTCAGTAACATTAGACACATGACTGTCTAAATTAACCAAGTCTTTTTGCTTCCTAATAACTTTACTAACTGATGTCTCTTGATTTGTTTGCACCTCAGCTCATTGAAGACTTGCGTAAACAGCTGGAGCACCTACAGCTCTACAAACTGGAGGCCGAAGCAAAGAGAGGGCGCACACCTGGAGCAGGGCTGCAGGAATATCAGACCCGCACCCGCGAGGCCGAGCTGGAGCAAGAGATCAAACGACTCAAACAGGTAGCACGCACATTCTGAGCATCCTCAAATTTTCTGCTGCGTTTTTCTCTTTCTATCACTAACTAGACTGTTTTGAAACGGAAGAAAGATGTAGGATCCGGCCCTGAACTGTTTTTATGATGCGTTATGTTCGACTTAACCCCTGCAGGACAACCGCACCCTGAAAGAGCAGAACGACGAGTTAAACGGCCAGATCATCAACCTGAGCATCCAGGGAGCCAAGAACCTGATGTCGGCCTCCTTCTCCGACTCTCTAGCTGCTGAGATCAACAACGTGTCTCGTGTAGAGGTAGGTTTTAGAAAACAGGAAAGACGCCGTGAAACACATTCCTTGTCGGTTCACCTTTTTATTTGAATTTAAAGGGCAGATCCTTCTGCGTTCTTTTCTTTTTTTTTTTTAAATGGAAATGTCCACTTAGCCGTTAGCAAACAGCAGTGACGTAGGTTATCAAAGTCAGCTAATCAACAAGGTTATGAACATTGTGAACGCTATTGCTAGCGTTAGCTGTGCCAAGTTTGGAAATAACTGAAAGGGTTAGTCTGGACTCTTTGAAGTGGGGTTGTATGTATACTCTAGTGTTCTGCGAGGTAAAATTACTGTTTTTGTGAATGGAGTCTGGTGGCTTTGAAGAGAGTGATACAACAGCGAGGTAAAGCGGCTGTGGGCGGGAGCAGCAGAAGAACTTATTTTAGCCACCTAAAGAAAAAAATCATTATCAGTTTAAGTGTACGCTATATTTAGAATATTTTCACCTCTTTACGTTGCCATCAGACAGCCCTTTGCGATTGGGAACTAAAGCTATTTTATAGATGTCTTCAAAGCCACCAGACTCCATTCACAAAAACGGTAATTTTACCTCGCAGAACACTGGAGTTGCCGGTCTACCGCTGCATCGATCGGTTTGTTTGTTTGTGTTATCGTGTGACTTTCTGATCCAAACTAACATGGCATCCACATACCGCGGTACATTGCTTTGCTTCACTGGGAAGCTACAGAATGATATAAAACCTCCACCCTTTTTAAGCAAGCGTTGTTCCGTGTTATCACTTTTTTTCTCCACTGACACGTCTGTTCTTCTGTTTCTAGTTGATGGAGGCCGTCCACAAACAGGAGGAGATCAACTACAGACTCCAGGACTACATCGACAAGATCATCGTGGCCATCATGGAGTGCAACCCCTCCATCCTAGAGGTCAAATAGATGCCATGCAGCCAGATGGCCAGCGCACAGTGACTCCTCAGGCTGTTAAAAAAGATTGGAGACTTAAAAGAAAACTACCAAGAGAGGATGTAAAAAAATATTCGGACATCATTTTGGTAGGAAAACAACAACAACAACAACAACAACAACAACAATAACAACAACAACAACAACGCACTCAACTCATCCCAAAAGGATTTAATTAAGATTTCTAAGAAGTCCATGGCTATCAGTGAAAAACAAGCAATTTTCAGTTCGATATCCCTTTGAGTCTGTGCTTACATGTGAGTGTATGTGTTCTAACCCTCCTGAGTACACTTGGGTCCTGGTGACCTCCATGTATTTGGCTAGAGGGACCCGAGTCTCCCCTGTCGACTGAGTGAATGTGTAAATGTGTGCGAGAGGGTCAGTATCACAAAGAGTAGAAAATCTTTCCCAAAAAAAAAACAAACAACAAAGTGTCAATGTTTGATTGAGCTAAAAAAACAAGAAACAATCAGACGATTCTACAGTACCGAAAGGCCTTAAATGAAAGGTGATCCAAGTATTCATTGATTATGCATGCCATACATGCCTCAGTTCAGTCTGTGACGTGGTAACTGGGATGATGATGGTGGTATGTGGGCTGTGATCTCTCTGAACCAGGCTGAATCGTGTTTTAATCACAAAGCCGTATGAAGCGCTGGGCAGGAGATCGGAGCGGCAGCTTCCTCTTTTGAATTTAACGTGTTTTAAAGTTTGCGGTGCTGCCTACCGGTCCCTATGACAATGTGTCCTGTCCTTTTAACCAAGTTCTTTCCAGCGAACCCAAGTGAGGGACGTTTCTAGGGGTCGAGGATGAGAAATGCCCGGAGGGTTTTTGTGTGCGTGTGTGTGTGTGTGCGTGTGTGCGTGTGTGTGTGTGTGTGTGTGTGTGTGTGTGAGGTGTTTGACATTTTTTTTTGCGCAGTGTTACTTAAAGGTTTTGAAAAAGCTTGGTGACACTTGCGAGTAATATAAGCTTCAATGTCCCAAATGAAGGAACCGGGTGGGTTATGATTTGCTTCATCTCATTTATTGTTTTTTACAATGAAACAGGGTCCCGGAGCTCAGGTGGGCTGGAAACCTCAAGTGGAAAAAAAATACTACATTTCCCATCACTCCTTGGCACAAAAATATGAAATAACTCAAACTGATCTGGGTACTGTAACTGACGAAATATAACCTGTTCACACTGACACATTCACACATTCACAGACACTTGAACTAAGCATGAAGGGAAACTGACGGGTGATTCTGGGAATTGTAGTGTATTTTATTTTATTATTTTTCTAATAGTACAGCCCACCTGACCCCAGTGTTCTCTTGCTGAGTGAAAGTAATGGGGAGCAAGCTTATCCAGGTAACCAACCTTTTTTTTTTTTTTTTTTTTTGTCGCTGCACAAGTGATTTATTGTCGGTAAAAATGCATTTGACAAGTTGTATGTGAATAATCAAATGGTTGTACTTTGCACTAAGTTTCGATTTCATTATTGTTTTTGTTGATAGAAAAAAACAAATGTTTATTGTGAAGGGATCAATTTCTAAATGATGATAGTTTTGGTGATAGTGAGTGGGATTTCCACTCACACCGAAGAAGAAAAAAACGCTAATTTTAATGTCATATCGAATTGGAATTATTCAAGAAAACTACATTTTGCAGCCATGCTTTAAGATGAGTTTAGTTACATATTGTATTTTTTCAGCCATCAGGAGTACAGATGAGCTTTTTCTGCTGGCTGTCGGCCAGTTTGATGGTTTTCCTGACCAGATATATATATATCACTGAAGAGACATGGCGGACTTTGGTAGCAATAATGCTTTGAAAGAAAGTGGACATTGGTGGAGGGCAGGCAGATGAAACAAACCTGCTCTTTATTTCCTCTGCTGGAGCAACATCTGCTTTATCGAAGATGTACTGACTGTTTTTTGGACTGATGCCGTTCTTATCGGTACCTCGCAGCCATCATGTTTTGGACTCAGAAACTGGACGTAAAAAAAAAAACACCTGCCAGACATCTTGACGGATTTCTAGTTGAAGGAAAGTCGATGGAGGTTGTTTTTTTTGTCCAAACAGCATGGCATTCTGCACCAATATGCTAAGAAGAATTCCTATTTTTCACCCTGTTTCACCTCTCTACGTCACTGCTCTCCTTCACCTGCCACTCCATGGAAAAAAAAAATGGCCTTGGATGTAAATGACTTGTACATGTAAAGTTTTTTCTACACTCATTCTAGATTCTAGGTATTTTTATAGTCCGAAGAAAAGAACATTTCTTCTTCTCGTCTTATGCTGAGAGACAGCTGCCTGTATTCTTCTCTAGCATGTAGCGTGTACAGTATCTGTTTTCTTTTTTTTTTTGGAAATCACATGCCGATATTTATTCATCATTTGACACACAAAACGACAACTCACAACTCTGTGATCTGTTCTGCTGAATATATCTTTGTATCTTTTTTTGAATTCACATTGGGGGAAGGGGAGATTAATTCTGTGGGAGAATTTATTGATTTTCGGAAAGCAATGTTTAAAGCATTTGTCTTTGGGTGACTCAACCGTCGTGCGCGAAAGCTTGAATGTGACCTGCTCGGTTTGTTGAGGTCGTGGCGCTCTTCCATAATGCTGACGTCGCTGTGACCTCCTCAGGGTTGTGATGTTAGACATAATGGCAGAGTCTGCAGTTTCTACTGTTGTCTTCCCAGATGGAGTCAGATGGTCCTGCATGGAAACACCGATTTTTTTTTTTATTGTATATCTCTGATTCTATGTTTTGACTGAAAAATCATATGCTATAATTTCCATTAGTGGAGTTGTGAGACCTCACAATGTCAACACACGACACTTAAAACCTCATACCAAGGCTTTGCTGAGTTCAGCTTCCTGCCTTTTAGTGTGGCAGGAGGTTTGCCCCAGTAGATTTAAAACAGGAAATGGGATGACACTTGAACACAGCAGGCTATACTACACTTAATTCTCTCCCTGCTTCATATTTTACTGAGTTTGACAGATAGTTTGGGGACTACGGCAACAGATTAACTAGACGGCGAGACCACAGAGCTGACTAAACATTCCCTTTTAGCAGAGCTGAAGGTGACTGCACTTTAACCACCAAATTACTCCATTTTGCTTTTCAAAACGACCAAAGACAGATGTTTCAACTTTAAACTGATAATTTTATCTTATCAGGGTCTGTGATCTTTTGGTAACCTGTTCTAATAAATCAACCGACTCCGAGCTCGCCCTGAAAGAAAACATAAAACTGGCCTGCTAGTCTAAACACTGTGCCTCTGTGTCTCAAACTTTGCCTCTTGACTAACCTGATGATGAGCCCTGGGGAAAGCACTGACCACGTGACTGTCAGTTTGTTAAATTATAACGATGAAAACCTAAACTGTAAATATGAATTGTCATTTTTGTGAACTTTTTCTCTCTCTCTCTCTCTCTCACGCTCACTTCCAGTGTCCAAAGAAAGTTTGCTCAAGGCACAAACATCACTACTGGAGTAGTGCATGGCTTGCCATTACGTGACATGGGAAGATTAAAAAGAGAATATTGTAGAAAAGAGAAATTGTAAAAGTTAAATTTATTCCTATTTTCAAAGATAAATGTATAAATTATAACAGTATTGGTTACAGCTGTATATTATTTTTGAAGATTCCCCGAATGATCTAATCCTAATTGTTACTGGGGAAATATAATTTCAGTCATTGTAAAAAGAGAACAATTTAAAGGTAAGCAGTGAAAGTAAGATTAGAAAAATAAATGGAATAAAATGACCCTGTGTTTGGTTGCCTCTTTTGTTTTTACATTGGACCATGTGTTTGCATGTATTGTATAGATTCAAGCAGCAAAATTGATTTTGTCAAACATACTGTTAACACTGTTAATTTGGCAGAAATAAGCTCTGTTGTTCTCTCATGTACCAGCTCACTATGAATCAAAGGTGATGCTTTAGGGAATTTCCTTTTTTATAAGTATTTGATCAAGCCACAGGTTAGTATTTCAAAGTAATTCATTTTTTTTACAGTTACATATTAACTAAATTAATGTATTCCAAATGGAAATATTTGTAAAATTAAGATTTATTCCACTTTGACAGGTTTCTGCACTAAACATTATTTCCCAGTCCATGTGCAAGCTCCATATGATTGTTTTTCAGTTCACCAGATACCTGACACTGGGTCCCTCTGCCTCCAACCGATCAGCCCCACCTGCAGGTTGTGAGTATCTACTGCATGGGCCCTCATCCACACCTTGAACTTGTCTCCAGTGTCATAATCTTATTAATACCATCACCAGTTATCAATAACTTTATTCACTCCCAGAACATGTGTGACGACCACCTGTCCCCTAATAGTCACCATGCCAGCTGATGCTCTACCAGCAACTATATAGATCTGCAATAATAAAGATTCATTTTCAACCGTTAATTTGCGTCATGAAACTTTATGGGGGCTCATTTGTATTATCATCATTCAGCTGACAAATCAATAATGAAGCATTGTGCAAATAAATGGATAAATGGAATTAATAAGTGAATTAATTAATAAGTGCTTGGTGACGTCATGTGTTCTAAATGCCCGGTGGCATTATTGAGGTGTTATTTTATTATTTATTATTATATTTTATTTATTTATTTGTTTGTTTATTATTGGTATTGGTGTTACTATTTATTTGTACATATGATTGTAGGTTTAAATATGTGAAGTAGAGTGTAGTAATATCAGCCATTTAATAAGTAAAAGCTGTTCATTTGTGCTTGTTGCCTGGGATAACAGTTAGCCTGCTGTTACCATAACATTCCTCAGGATTGCAGCAGAGGACCATTTATGAATTGATTATTCCTTATGGCCATTTAGAGCATGGGATTATGACACTTTGTTTTTATTGTAAGGAATCCTTCGTAGTTTTGGTATAGTTGCATAGATATTGGTGTTATAGTCATTTTAATTTATTTTATTTCACATTTTATTAAGATTATATCACTATATAATCACAATGTGTGTTATATCATGATAAACCAGCACAGTTTGCTCCCAAAACAACATGAAAATCCCACTCTGCTATAGGTTACTTCAAATTTAACACTGTAGTCTTTACATTGTGATTGGATATAGTTTATATAATCTTAATAAAATTAATTTACAAGTGAAATAAAATAAATTTAAATGACTGTGTACCTTTTACAATATCAACAACACTCTATAACATCAAACTATAAGCACAGTAGAATGGATTCCTTATAATAGAAAAGATGTGTCATAATCCAATTATCTAAATGGTTTTAGGGAATTATCAATTTGTAAATTGTCCTCTGCTGCCAGTCAACAAGCTCAAATGAACAGCCTTTACTTATTAAATGGCTGATACAACTACACTATACTTCACATAAATAAATAAATACTACTACTACTACTACTACTACTACTACTACTAATAATAATAATAATGTATTAATAATAATAATAATAATAAAAACGCAAATTTTCCCACTGCGGGACTAATAAAGAAATATCTTATCTTATCTAATAATAATAATAATAATAATAATAATACATATATTAATTAATAAATAATAAAATAACACATAATTAATAAGCGCCTGGCTGTGCGCTAAAACTGGGCGAATAATGATCCATTTAGTTTATTTGGGAATTGATGTATAAATGATTATGACATTTATGAGCATCCAAAAAGTGTTACAAAAAAACGTTGTTGTCTTCTTGAATGCCTCACGGATCAGACTGTCTCCGGAACTGTCCCCTCTCTCCTTCTCTGCTCACTACACGGACGTATTTTGATGGAGCACACACAGAGCGAAGCATGAGCATGAAGCAGAGCGACACGGCGGGATGTTCATGTTAAACTTACAGTAGGAACTATACAAATACACCTCTTAAAGAAACGTTTTAATATCACAGTGACTGTAGAACATGTCTGCTATATAAAGGTGTGTTATGTTGTTAAATTAAATGCTTAGGTGTGTTTTAGTTTAGAGGTTTTGACAGGCTAACAGTTGAAGCTAATACACTCCAATAGAGATGCATGTGCAGGGTCTGAAATGAACCTCTTCATGAATGAACCCCCTACCAGCCACTCATTTTTTTGTCTGCTACCTCTGAAATCTAGGTTTTAAAACTGTAAACACTGAGTCAGTGGTAGCAGACTGTAGAAATATGGAATATATCATGTAACCTTAATGCATGACTATATGTAGTAACACTTCATTTTACAGGTCTGCAAATTTCATGGTAATTAGATGATAATTAGCAAGTTACCTATTTGAAATTTCTTTGGAATTACTGCCAAGTTACCCCAAATATTTACCAAATATTTACCTCCAAAACCAAAACTAATAGAAGACACTTCTGATCAGGCACAAATCTCACCATTTATGTGACTTATTGTCTACACAAATGTAGCCTGGTAGCTAATGTCATGATTCAGGGAGTTTTTAAAGAAGTTATTTGCTAATTATCACCTATTTACCAGCAGACATGGAAATAAAGTATATCAACTAACTTTGTATTCTTTTTCCTGGAAATATATTAAATAAATTACCAGCTATTGGGGAAATAGCGGAATATAATTATTAAATGACGTTTATAGGAAAGTAATTTTCAATAAATTTATAGGTAAATATTGGGGTAATTTGGCCGTAATTTCAAAGAAATTTCAAATACTTGCTATTTATCACCTAATTACATGAAATGTGTGGACCTGTAAAATGAAGTGTTACTATATGTTTAATTTAGGCTTTAGAATTGCTTTGTAAAAATGATATTTCTTAATATAAGGAAAACCTGTCTGCCATGATGGCAGGTGACCTGAAAATTTCACCTGCCACAGCCAACATTTACCCTGTATTTGGCAGGTGGCAGGTGCTAATTTCATTCAAAACACAATAATCTTCATTCTTCTCTTAACATGAGGGAAGGCTGTACATCCAGAAAGTGTTGGTGTGATATTCTGATATAACCCGTGATTAAGCTTAATCCATAAACCTACTTATCTTAATCTATTTATGAACAGGGAAGTGTTGGTTTCTGTGTGGAGACAGTTACATAAGATACCTTGGTAGAAACCGTTCACAGTTGTTTACATAAATAGATACATAAGTTACCTTTGTAGAAACCGTTCACAGTTGTTTCATTATGAAATGTCCTTTTAATGTTTTTGTTTAGGATGTAAAACAAGGTGGTTGCCATTTCAAAGATGGAGTCCCTCGCCCCAAATACTGAGGTTCGCCTAGTGGTGGCCCATTGTTTCTGGACCCTCACTACACCCACAGATACCAAAGACATCATCGCCACTCTTCAAACACTCCACTCCTACCTGGATGAAGGACCAGAGAGTGAAACCACTCCAGTTCAGCGGGCAGAGTTCAGGAGAGCTCACTTCACCCGAACCCTTCAGTTCCTCGTCAGCAACATCCAGGCTGACTGGTTGACCGGCCTCACAGCAGCCCAACGCACAGAGTTATGGGACGGCCTGTTCCTCAGAGGCCCTCCAGAGCAGGCGCTGCTGGTGCTGATGGAGGGAATAGGAGAGCTGAGGTGGGTGGTGGTGGTGTTGGATAGAGGCATGTTCATCATGTTGTCTATTCACTAACTCTTGTTATTGTCTCTCCACCACAGAACCAGCACAAATCTGGACCACTTGGTCAGCGTCACCGAGAGATTCCTCCAGAGCGGTCGACTCGCTGACCTGCTGTGGTCCTACTGTCTGGAGACGGGTCCCTCCGACTCCCCACAGCTCCGAGAGACTCTGCTGGGACGTATCGTGGCGCTGCCGGACCTCACCGCCAACAGGTTACACCCCAAAAACAAGCCTCTTTTTCTTCCTCAGCAGTACTACCCACTGCTGGCCACAGAGATGCTCACTGCCCTGGAGCGGACCTGCCGAGCACTCAAAGGCAAGGGAACAACTTTTAAACCTCTTTGCCAGCATGTATCTTATGTCAAAGATTCATTGTTGTGATATCAAAATGATAATTTCTCATCCCGTCTATTTGTCTGACTATTTCTCAACAGATGGCACAGACTGCTCCTTGACTTTCGTGGCTCAGACACTTGGAAAAGTGTGTATCCAGGGCCATAGTGGTGAGTTTATTTGGAAATTACATAGTGGTAATAATATGTAAGACAACAAACTTGAATGTTACCAACAAGCCCCATTATAAATGCAACTCAGAGCATAATTTTATTTAATTTTTTATACAATTCATTGACAATCAAAAAAAATTCGCTAATCAATTAATCCAATTTTTATTTATTTATTTTGCACAAATGAAGACTACACAAACATAACAAAAATTAAATAATAATAAATTAAATAATATGATTTTCAAATGAACTGGTTAATGGGAAGAATAAGCATAATAATCATTACTCGAAGCCGGTGTTGTTTCAGATAAATTTAATGAAATGAGAAGCTTTGAATTGCTCTAGACGATCATCAATGAAATTCAATTCACCTTCAACTCTATAGGAAATGAATGGACCCCTGGTTATTTATTGCAGGGTCCGTAGTGACACGGAATACATTTTTATCCTCCTCTTGCTTTTTTATTTTCTACCCTACAGGTTTGGTGCTGGCGGTGCTGGCTCCTCGGCTGTCTGCGTGCACGCGCTCAGACATGGTGTGGCAGCGGGTTTGCTGGAAGCTGCTGGAGAACGTTCCACAGCGGTGGATGGAGAGCGTGCTCACTGGACTGGTGCAGGGTGTCAGCGGGTAAGGTGGAGACTGGGAACAGACACATTTAAACAGCCAGCAGTTTATATGACCTCTAGCTGTCAGTGTTCTGATCTGCCTTTTTTTAAGTCTCTTGCCTCTTTTTTTTTCAGGCCTGATGCCTTGGGCAGGATCATCGGCAATCTAGTGTTAACAAATAAAAAGGCCCAGTTTGTCATCACTCATAAACTGCTGTTACTGCAGTACAAGTACGAGGTAAGAAGATAACTTGCAGCCTGACGGTAAAACATTTAATCTTATAAATATCATATAAAGCATGTGTTTTTTTTCCCCCAGACTCGTGTCTTGAGAATTGTTCTGGGTTACCTCGCAGCAGACAGGGAGCGACGGCCACTGCTCATCCAGGTGAGTGCATTAGGATGTTCAGCAGCCAAATGATATCACGTTATATACTGTATATATGGATGATTTTGACATGGGTGTATGTGTATATGTGTTGTCAGGTGTTACGGTCAGTGTCCCAGGCCTGGGCTAACCCCAGTGCAGTGAAGCACACACCTCTGGAGCAGCAGCTGTATGTCAGCAAGGCCTTACTGCTGAGTGTGAGTCTGCTGAGAGACTCTGAGCTACAGGAGCTCCGCTCAGGTACAAACAACAATGAATCACTCAGTAAACCAACAGTGCAAACACAAGTGGTTATGGCTCCACATCCTTTGTCTTATGTATAATATGATCATATAAATTAAAGGTTAAGGATTGTGCGCCTCTTCTCTTTAGAGTTACTTCAGTGTATGCTGGGCGGCATGCAGAGCCACCTGGACAGCAGCGTGGTGCGGATCCGGCGTATGGGCATGGTGGTGGGAGAGTGCCTGAGCTCTCGGATGGATATCAATAAAACCAAGCTCAAGTTTGAGGTACAGTCGGTAAAATGTGTTAATTTGCAAGACACAATGCTTAGTGAGCCTTATTGGCTTCAAAATATTTGATTCATCGCTTGATTGAAATGCCATTTGAGACCTGTGTCTGAGTTTGTGCCGTGTTGTGTTGTAGTACGATCAGGACGAGGAAACTCAAGAGCTGCTTTCTCTGATGACTCCCGTTACTGGTGATGAGCCAGAGGCCGAGCCTGTGAATGGGTGAGTCTCTTTACATCTCTGTAACTGTTACATTCTGAGGACTATTAACTGATATGCAACAAAGTCTATCAGTTTAATACAATTATTCTATTGGGTAAAATATTTATATTCAAAGTTCAATCGAGAGTTAATCGAAATTTAAGTTTCCTAAAAAATACATTTTAAAGACAGTTTCTTTTGGAAAAAATAATTGCTGCACACCACCAAAATGTAGCACAACAGAACATGACATGGAAAAACATTAGCTCTAGTGAAGAGTGGGACTATATGAAATATTAAATACGCTCTACCTGCCATTATGTATATTTCAGTCTCTTATTATTTATTTATTTTTTGATTTTCCTTTTGTCCAAGTGTTTTCCTTATTGTTTTTCTCTTTTTGTGAGTTTATACTGTCATGTCATCATATTGTCGTGTTCATTATGTGTATTTTGCTTCTATTAAATAAGAAGAAGATTTAGACAAAACAACTTACCATTATAAACTACCAAGCATTACTATCCCTATTTCTACAGGTGGTGGGCGATATGTACAGCTAAAAATATAGATTTACATCTGCTACATTGTGTTACTGATATTTCATAGTTAAAATGTAAGAATCTGCAGTCTGTTTAATAGGAACAGTTTTATAGCAGTTTAATAGAGCAGTGGAGACAAATGAACTCCCAAGGACACATATTTATTTAATCTTGGCAACTAAAATTCAAATGACATAATGACTATGTTTAAACAACGGGCCAAATGCCATAAAACTTCACTCACTATATATTTGTAGGCATTGGTTTTATTCAAGAGAAGGTCTGTCATCCGCAGAGTCGACTCTCCTCAAGAGACCAGTGAAACAACTCCTTCTACATCTCAAAATAAATCAACTGATGACCCAGACTCTGACCTGGACAGGTAAGTGTTATTAGCTCATATGTGTTATACTCAATGTATCAGTGGGAAGTGTCTTTGTTAACTCCAAATCTTTCACTTGGTGCAGCGACGACGAGCTCACTCCGTACGACATGTCCAGCGATCAGGAATTAAATAAAGCGTCCCCGCCCCGCTACCTACGAGACTGTCTGGAAGGTATGGCCTCCTTATCGATCACCTCTTGTTTTAAAAGCTGTGCTACCGGCTCCAGCTCTAATATTTCCTTATATCTGTCGACCCACGCAGCTCTAATTTCCTCTGAGGACCCGGTGCGCGTGGAGCTCAGTTTGAGGGTCGCTGAGGGTTTGGTGAGGAAGAACGTCTTTGCAACCAAAGAGGTACGACAGCAACAGAAATGTTCAATGCTTCACATTCATTCATTTCTAAATCTTTATCATAAAACTGATACAGTGACAGAAGGTATTGTTGCTTACCTTACTGTTATTGATAGTAGTACAGGGATTTGAATATATTTTCTAGTTCTTACAGATCACTTTTCACACTACAGTTCATCATGTTTGTTTGTTCAGATCAGTGTCCAGCTGACCAAAGTGCTTCTTCACATGGAGGATAAATACACCATAAATGGCTTCCTGGGACTCAGACAGGCGACCATGGTGGCGCTCACCGTCACCGACTCTATCCCTGTATGATCATCACTTTAGTTTCTACACGGTTTACCTTTTCACATCAATATTTATGTTCATTACCTCACAGCTTTAGCGACAATTTTAAGCATCCTTTCTGCTTTAAATCAATGTCTCTTTCCTTTCTGTGACAGGTAACTCAGTATTTGACCACAGAGTTTTACTCCTTGAACTACAGTCTTCGCCAGCGGCTCGATATCTTGGAGGTGAAAACAAACCACTTCTCCACTTTTGATTGCGCCTTCGCTAAATAAACTTCTATTTGAACTGTTTTGATTTATCGCCCACAAGCGTAATCACGAGGCTGTTCTTGTTTTTGGTTTTCTCAGGTCCTTGCTCTGGCAGCGCAGGAGCTCTCTAAGCCAATCACTGAAAAGAGGAACCCATCTCAGGGTGTTTCTGCCAGCACTGATTTGATTCCATACCCCGGCGACAACCCCGTTCACTGGCGACAAGTCGTAGAGAAGCGGATACAGAGCAAGACGAAACGCCTCAGTAAGGTAAATAAAGTAGACCAGTATATTCACCTGTCTTTTTTTGGTATTTACCGAAGGCTCTTCAGTAATTTCTCTCATGCCACAGGGTGCCACTCAACCTCCAGCGAAGGCCACCCCTAACCGTTACGCCCCAGTTGCTGGACACTTCTTTTTTCCTCTGCTCAGCAATTATGACAAGTAAGTAATGTTCTTTTGTGCAAATTTCAAAGCTCAACACTCATAGTGTCTTTATGCTAAAGTGAACTGTTGAATATTGATATGTAACACCTTTCTGGTAGGCCTCAAGTGACCTTTGACCTGTTGGGCGGCGACCATCTCGTACTGGGCAGGTTGATCCACACCTTGGGCCTCTTCATGCATCTAGCAGTCAATGCACCGGTAATTCTATCCATCTATTCATGCTATCAGAGGATCACAATGTGACTTTATTGTGCTATCTATCTATCTATCTATCTATCTATCTATCTATCTATCTATCTATCTATCTATCTATCTATCTATCTATCTATCTACCCTTATGACTTTTTTTTCTTGCAGATAGCTTCACAGATGGGTTGTGCTTTACTGGACTTTGTGTGGGCGGTTCGCTACCATGCTGACCAGTAAGTATGATGCATATCAGTGTTTTAGAAAGTGAATCTGAGGAAGCTAGTTGTGATTGTTAACTGCACTATAATGTAGTATTTAAATGACTAACCAGGCTCAACATTAATCAGGTAACTGTATGGCTAGTCTTTTCCTAGCAACATGTTTATTTTCACATGGTTAATGAAGAGTTAAAACAGTCAGACAATAAATAATAATAGACCTGAAGAGACTCTATAAGGTCAGGACGGACAGGGTGTTTTGTTATTTCAGTCCAAGCTGTAACCTGGAATCTTTTCTGTTAAAGGATGGTGAGACGAGGCGTCCTCTTCGCCGTTTGCTCTGTGTTTCTGAGCATGCCCAGTCAAAACCTGCTGGTGGACCTCAGTGATCAGCTGTTTGAGACCAGAACTTGGCTGGCAGGTAAAAAAACAAACAAAAAAAAAACTGGTTCCTCTTCTTAAACTTTGACATTAAAATCTGTCCTCATGCAGTGAAAGTCTGGCAAAGCATTTGTTCCAATTCTGTTATTACAGGGCCACATTTATTTAATTTAGTACTTACACATGAATAAATCAATACATTGTTTATATGTTACTAATAATAGACTAACTCTAAAACACATGATTCTTGTAAATGCACAAAAGGTCTGCGGCTGCACCTGCATAATGTGATCCTGTCAGGGACACACAAACTCGCACGGCACACACACATGCACAGCTGGACTGAGCATTTCTGGGAAATACTCTAGATGAGGAACAAGGATGTCCTGTACCACCGTCCATGACGTGATTGGCTCAGCAACAGTTGGATGTCTCTTTATCCCCCTGAGGATAAAAGTAGTTTCACATTTTTTTTTTTCTTCCACATACAATTGTTAATTAAGCAAAAAAAAATGCCAGGATTATGTGCGTTTGATTGATTTTGCTTTTGTAATTATACTGTAGCTGCTTCTAATAATTTTTGTTGTTGTTGTTAATATCCACAGATGTGGCCGAAGGAGACCCTGACGCAGATTGCCGGAATCTGGCTGTACAGAGTCTGGTACTGCTGGATAAGAGCCTGAAGAAACAGCTACAGGATCAACAAGCGCTGAGCGCGGAGTCATGATCCACAGCATCAACAATGAACAATGAAATACTGATTGTGTCAATATTCACCGTACCGCCGTGTCGTCCTCGCCGAGCCCCGAGGTCGATGGGAGAGATGTTCCGGATATTTGCCGACACATTTTCATATCCTGGAACACACACACATCCAACCAGCGGAAAAAAAAAAGGAGGGCACAACGTCTTCTCACAATGTCTTTCTGCATAACTAAATCACGCACACACAAACATTTCAACACACTGTATTGTTTAGATGAAGATATTGTGTATAATTTATGAAGCAGATAAAATATTGATTGAATGGAGGATAGGATGCCATTTTTTTGTCCATGAGTAAAATGTAAGTTATGAGGATATCCTTTTCAACCTCTTTCCTGTACTGGCACATCTCTTGTTTGTTTGCAGAGGACATCCTGTGAATATTCACGTGAGTTCACAAATAATTCAGGAAATACTACTACTACTTCCCCCCCGTGGCATAAATGAAACGTGTGTTCATCTGTATGTTTCTGAACAATGGAACATTTTTTTTTAAATATACAGTTGTTTGTAGTTTTATTGGTACTGGCCTTGACTTGGTTACTTTGGCATATGTAGTAGGAAGATCTGCTTTGATTAGCACACTTTATTTGCGGTCAATACAGATTTTTGTATTGTAGAGTAGGTCAGGAAGTACAGAAGATAATCTTATGAAATAACAAAACACCCTGTCCATCCTGACCTTATAGAGTCTCTTCAAGTCTATTGTTATTTATTGTCTGACTGTTTTAACTCTTCATTAATAGTGAAAAAAACATGGTGCTAGGAAAAGACTAGCCATACAGTTACCTGATTAATGTTGAGCCTGGTTAGTCGTTTAAATACTACATTATAGTGCAGTTAACAACCACATCTAGCTTCCTCAGATTAACCGTCTAAAACACTGATATGCATCATACTTACTGGTCAGCATGGTAGCACACCGCCCACACAAAGTCCAGTAAAGCACAACCCATCAGTGAAGCTATCTGCAAAAAAAAAAAAGTCATAGGAATCTCATAGGGGTATAGCTGGGAAATATTGTTATTCCAATATATATATATATATATATATATATATATAAGCTTATTGTAACATTGTGATATTGTATCAATGCCTTTTTCTGGTCTTAAAGGCTACAGCATCTGAACTACGACTGTTCTAGCGCACATAAAAATGGCCAGTGGAGGCCTCTGACTGCCTGGCCATAAACCCCATTACTTACTTTGTTTTTTAGAAACAAAATATATATATTGAATGGCAGCAGTGAACAGTACATACAAAACATGAAGAAATACAACATTATAAGAATGAGATTGCAATCAAATTCCATTTAGAGTTGTGGATGTGAAATACCCATACCTGGAATTGATCAGCAACTGAATTATTTAAGAAATATTTAGGCTACTTACATCTCAAAACCATCAATCTGCACATTTGCATTTTTCTTTTGATAAAAAAAATTTACATTTTAGCATACTTCTTTGACAAGACAATTTCGATGTAAAGTCTTGAAGGTTACTTCTTTTGACTCTATTTATTATTATTATTTATTATTATTATTATTATTTATGCTGAATATCAACAGTTCCTCTAAACATGCTTGTAGAGTGAACCGTGTTAGTTTCAATGGAATTAAAATCACTTTAAATTAGCTGACAAGAAACTGCGGGAACAACATGAAATGGCATTATTATTATATTGGTGAGATTAGATCGGATACGACTTTCGACAACGACTCGGTTGGGTTCGTTGTTTTCCGACAACGACTCAGGTCGTATTCGGTGTTTTCCGTAACTCCTCCCCCTGTCCCGCCTTCGAGGTTGTCAGGGGCAACTGCGAGAGACGCTTTTTGCCCTCGCTGTTCGGCTGCACAACACAACAACACTGGAAGTGACGGTCGATGTTTTAAGTTGTTTTGGAGATTTAAACAAGTCAATTGGCATTAACCTGAAGAACACGACAGTGAGGTTTGTGTTCAGATAATTTAATAGAGCGGCTAACTTCATCTTACAGCAGCGGGGGCTACCAATGAATGCTAACTTTGGCTAGCTTAGCTAATGCTAGCAGCTAAGGCTAACTTAAGCATTAGTCACATAACGAGTAATGGGAGCTGATAGTGTGAACTATTATGGTGAATCCATAGCTAAGTTGTTTATCTATAACGTTACTCAGTGAACTAACAATAGCTAAGTCAACTACCCTTACATATAAAGTGATATTATACATTTGGGATCATTTGGATGCTGTTTGAGGGGACATTCAAGAGTTAACTAGTGATTACCAAGCTTTTACAACACCAATTAGCAAGACAGCTAAGTAGCTGGAAACAACAGACATTAAGCTACACAACAAATACATGAAATCAAAGAACATGAATAACAATGTATAATATTGGAGGTTCCACCTATTTCCTTTCCTTTGTTCCAGCTGCAATTGTTAATTTAAATAAGTCCTAGCAGCTTTTAAGATAAGATAAGATAAGATGAACCTTTATTAATTCCCGGAGGGAAATTCAGGTGTCAAAGCAGCAACATCAGCAAACAGAGTGAAACACAGGAGAGGTAAAGGTACACAGAAATTATAAAAACAATAATAGAGATATAAAAGATATAGAGTGAATGGGTGAACATAGTGTGTGCAGTCCGTCAATAAATACATGTAGTATGTGCAATAAATAAATGTAGTATGTGCATATGTGCAGTCTATAAAGTGGTATATAAGATGTATAGTGTAAGGTGCGCCAGTGGTTAGAGTCCAAGATGGTTGCAGATAGTGCATGTTTAAAGTGCACATATTTATGGAAAGTTTATCCCTTTTCTCATTTTATTGTGTCTTTTTTTGATTTTTATATTGTTCTTGTGGCCTTCTTTTTGCTGGGTCCTGATCCCAGTAAGCCTTTGAGTACTCTTTGTCATGTTTTTAGTATGTCTGTCTCTTGTCTGTGCTCTACCCTATTGTCAATACGGATGCCATCCTCTATTTATGCTGCAAAACAAATCTACCTACGGGTACAAATAAAGTCACCTGAACCTGAACCTAATTCTCATCCACTGTTTCTTCTCTCAAAATCCAGAGAGGAGCAGTGGGGGACATGGCGGTGTATTTTGACCACCGTATCGAGGCCCCTGAAAGCAGTGATGTGCCCTCTCAGTTGACCTGGCACACAGCTCTTCCTGTGCTGGCTGTGGCCTCGAGCAACTCCACCACTGGGGGAGGAAATGTAGACCTCTACCTGCAGCAGGTAAACACTGGCACAGAAAGAAAGACCACTACTAGATAGATAGATAGATAGATAGTAACTTTATTGATCCCAAGGGAAATTCAAGTTTCCAGCATCACAGTTCCATAGTGCAAAACATGTTAGTAAAAAGGCAGTAAAAATGTTAGAAGTACAAAGTACAAAAAATATACCAGATATAAAAATACAAGGAGATGAAGAAAACTGTTAAAACTGAATATAGTGCAGGGTAACAGCTGTGATACACGACTATTAAAAAAGTGAATATAGTGCAGAAGAGACTTTTAAAAATGATTATAGTGCAGGGTAACTCCAGTAGCTTAGTCTATGAAAGTGCACTGTGTGGATTATTATCTGTCCTGCAGGCCGTCCTCCTTTGTCCCCCCCCTCCCTAGAGAGGTGTTGTACAGTTTGATGGCTCGGGGGACAAAGGATTTCCTGAGTCTGTCTGTGGAGCAGCAGCCTGCCGCTAAACGAGCTCCTCTGTTTGGTGATTACTGTCTGTGAATATTATCAATTACAGCAAACTGAACAATGTTGGCATACTTCACCCCTGTCTGAATGCAGGGAGAGTATGTGGAGAGCCACCATTTGGAACGTCCTCACCAGCTCACAGTGCTGCGCTGGCATCCCACAAAGCCAGTGTTGGCGCTGGGCTGGGAGAATGGAGAGGTAGTGCTGCTGACATACCCCTCCAAAGGTCAAGCAGTCCTTCCCAGCACACATGCAGCTTGCATCACGCTGCTGGAGTGGAGTAGCTCTGGCAGCCGCTTAGTAACCGGTGATCAGGTGAGTGTATTGCAATGACTGTTTACACAGACACTCTTGCACATATATACTGTAGATGTCATATCGACATAATGATGCATTCATAACCGGTGGATATGCTGGTGGGCCTGATTTCCATACATGATATACTTGCATGTTTCTGAGAATGCTTGGACCAAGTTTGGTTTAACAACATGGCATATTTGGCGCAAGCCCTAGCAGGGTAATCAAGAAATAAACTGGATGA
This sequence comes from Sebastiscus albofasciatus, assembly GCA_916701655.1. Lineage (NCBI taxonomy): Eukaryota > Metazoa > Chordata > Actinopteri > Perciformes > Sebastidae > Sebastiscus > Sebastiscus albofasciatus. Next base: position 106,518 of record CAKAOI010052336.1, read on the forward strand.
ATTGTGTGGACAGATGCAAACCATTTGAACTTACTTACTTAACTTAAATATAGTTTAATTATTTAATGACAGACTGGAGCGCTAGCAGTATGGAAGGTAGATGCTAGAGGGAGACTTCAAGGAAACCACCTTGTGAAGCATGAATACAACAAACCTCTAACTTGCTGCATCTTCAGACCGGCCACGCCTGGGGAGTAAGTAAACAGGACGCACTGCTCAGAGTCAGTTGTTTTTCTTGGCAGTGAGATAATATTGAAAACATTGTGATATCACTATTCCCTCTTGATCTGAATGCTGTGTTGCTGATATTAGGACCTAACTCATTTTACAGCGATGTGGCGATGCTGGCTCGGGCATCAGTTAGCGGAGATGAGAGTGCTCTGGACATGTTCAGCTGGAAGGGAGCACCTCTCAAGATGGGCCCACAGGAGGGACTCGCTTTCTACGTCAGCACTGCAGATGGTATGGGCTTTTTTTGTTGCGTGCAGCATTTTAAGTATATTGCTGTCTTAAAGTATTTTTGTACCACAGTGAGTATGTATTCTTTAAGCCTCATTGTATTAACAAAGAAAATCTATAAAGAATTGAGAATCTAACAGGTTTAATGAATATTATGAATAATCCATGTTAATCCACATTAGACTCATTTGCTGTTTTTCAGCACAACAAAAAAAACATCAAGCCTACTTTAGCAGTTTTTCCATAAATTTAAGTTCTTAAATATGAATAATATATGAATATATATAAGCATTTTATGCTATGAGGAAATGGATATCTCACCATGTTTATAATCTTTAACCCTGTGTACCTTCTACATAGGTAAGGTCCACTTTGTGGATGAGCAATGTAAGACGAGCACACTTCTCAGTGTGGAGGGGACAATCAAGAAACTGCTCTACTTCGACAAAAGAGAGGCGCTTGCTGTGATCACAGAGACCCTGATGTTGTCACAGTACACTCTCGGACCAGAGGGAGAAGCCCAGGAATTTATGAAGGTATTGCATTGCTAGGCAACAGCTTGGGGCCATGTTTACTTCCTGTCAGCTTGGCTGCATCCGAAATCACATATTATGCACTACATACTCAATATGTGCACCATCGTTCAACATACTTTTGTGTGAATAAGCAGCAGTACTGCACTGAGAAGTAATTTACATCGTCCCCTCCTGAGAGTCTCCTTGCAGGTTGGAGACGTGTAACCATAGTAACCGACTTCATGTGACCAAACGACGGTTTGTGAGAATCAAAGTCTGAAGTAAATTTAAAAAATATATTACGCCTAGCAAAGTGAAATCTTTAACTTACACTTAAATTGAAGCATAATTGGCGTTACAGAGCTGTCCATCAACGTCTGTTATGAATGTTGTTGTCACTATCATATTGCATTACGAGATATTTATGCTGCCGTAGTGTCCAGTGTTTGCATGCTGTAATACTTCACCGGAAATAGTCTGCAATAACTATTGGTTGCATATTAAGGATTCGGACATACTAAAAAAGGCTCACATACTGCTTTAGCGTACTAAATAGCATGTTAGTGTGGAATTTCTGATGCAACCCATATGCCATTCACATACACTGCAACAGGAAATAAACTGGGACATACTTGGAATGTTTACTTTACAACTGTGAAATGGTCGATACAAAGATCAGTTTGGTTTGTGAACATGTTTTTTACATGGCAGGTGAAGTTGAGCAGCAAGACTGGGCAGAATGTAGACATTGTCTGGACAGAGAACGGCCTCCTTATCACAGCAACAGGAGAACAGGTTATCAGGTCAGTGTACACATACTGTTTGTACACACATACTGTACAATCATATTTTAAACTTGAATATTTTTTTTTAGGCTGTGGGACCTGGACGGAGGCGACAACTACGTTTTGTCTCTCGACGAGACTCTGGGATTTGAGAGAGGAGAGGTGATCAACTGTGTGTCACACTGTGCAGGAAAAGGTAACTGCTAAATACTTGTCCCGTAGTGCGAACAGTATGAGTGCTGTTTTTTTTCTTCACATTCCGGTGGATATGGTTGTTTCAAGATGATTTATTTCATCAAATTCTCAAACCTTCAGTAGACTGATTACACTGAATCCCTCCCCTTGATTACCACAATGTGTTACCACTTGTTTCAAACCTCATTTATATAATGTTACGGCCTCCCCAGAAATCTTGGCAGCTGGTACTAGCCACGGGCGCATAGCAATGTGGAAGATGGTGGTGCAGTTAGGCGGCAGCAGAGGTGAAGCCAAGGACCAGTGGAAGCTACAGACTCCCACAGAAATACAAGGGAATGTCATTCAGCTACAGGTACTGTCTAGACTAAAATGTGATATTAGCACATGAAAATATATTAAGTAAAATTTATTATGTAATATAAACGTATATGTATAGTATTCTGCTGGGAAAGTTCACTCAGACCTTCCATTTCAGTGGGGCACGAGCCTGAATCTGCTGGCGGCCAACAATTCGAACACAGTGCTGATCCTGTGTGAGCATGTGATGTCAGCCCACTTCGGCCAGCAGGTGGCAGCAGTGCAGCTCACCCCGACCCAGCTCAGCATCACTCAGTTCACCACAGGAGTGCACCTCGCTCTGCAGTCTGACTTACACATCAAGGGAGTCTGTGTTACTAAGGTAAGTGTGGCGTTGAAAAGGGAAAAGTCGTGTAGAATCAACACTTCTCTGTACTTAAGAAAAGACCCTTAATGCTTCTACAAAGAGTTGCTCATGAAGACAAGTACAAATTTAAATTGACATCATGGTAACTGGATGTGTGTTGTCATACCAACAGGATTCAGTGACAGTCTGGAGTGGCAAGCAGGTCACTGTGTACGAGCTTTCAGGGACAGCTCTTCGCAATACAGGTACAAGACTTGAGCAAAAGCCCACTGAACAGACCAATTTATAGATGTGATATTAAGCTGCACTGATTCCCCTGTGCTTCTTTCTCCACCTCCCCTCTTGCTGATTTCCCAGGATCGTTTCCTTGTGACACCCATGTCGCAGCTGTACATGGTGAGAACCTCTACACTGTGGAACCTAACAGGGTCCAGATTCGCACGCCACAGGTCTGTTGTCCCACCTACTATCCATAAGCTACTAAACACATGACAGACGTATGAGCAAGCTGTTTTTTCCTCTCTTTTCTATTAGGGCACCGTGAAGCAACTGCTGACCTTCTCCAAGGCTGAGGGCAACCCTGTGCTACTCAGTGTGTGTCAGTCTTACCTGGTGGTAGGCACAGACACAGCACACATTAGAATATTTGACCTCTCCCGAAGGTATGTAATGTTAATGTGGATGTTGGTATCACTTCACTTCTGGTATCCTTCAATTATAAAAAAAAACATCCAGCTAACTTCTATGTTTTGTCAATGTCTGTTTGTTGTTCCAACTCCTTTTTTTGTCCAACAATGCCTGTCTTACTGTACGTCTTTATAGAGATGCCAAAGCTCACTGTAGTGCTAAGAACCTGGCTGACCAAATTGCCAATCTGGGAGCCCTGAGATCAGTCAAATGTAACGCCAACGGCAGCCAAGTCAGCATCCTAATCTCTCAGGTGAAACAACATCATACAATCCTCTCCTTTGTTTTTGATTAATCGTGATTAAATATTTTAATCGATTGACAGCCCTAGCTGATACGTATATATTAAATATTCCAGTATCTTAAAATGTGAATCTTTCTCTTAAATGAGCTGTATGTAACTCTTCCTCTCAGGTTAATGGGCGACCAGATCACAAAGTGTACTTTTACGACGTTGAGATGGACACCGTGACACACTTTGACTTCTTCGTTGGCAGACCGTCCAGCGGTATCTCACAGCCAGAAGAAAGTGAAAGGTAGTTGCTTTTGACTGTATTTGTATGCTGCCCGTGTAGAGTTTTCTCCTCCTGGTCGTCTTATGTTGTACGTGACTGTTCTGTGTTTCAGGCAGCAGTTTCAGGGGACGGAGCTCAGCGGTCGCTGCCCTGTATCTCACTTCTGGGACGAGAGTGAACCTCGTCTCCTTGTTTGTGAGACAGTGCCGATCAGCTCTGAATCCACGTCGACTGTTACGGATACGGTAAAGACTGCTGCTTTACATTGAGACAGTCCTGTACAGCTCTATCAGCAAAGCATGGCGCGTGCTGGTAGTTTTGACTTCCACCAGGACTACTGATGCTAAAAAATATATATGTTGATTTGTGCGTGTACAGCATCTTAGATGATTGATGATGATTTTAATAAATGCAATGTATATGTAAAGTTGTTTGACAGTGTCTTGCCTTCCCTCTGCTCAGATGGACGTGTCAGTAGTGACACTCTTCTGTACACAGGAGCATGGGCTCCTCCTTCAGGACTGTTACCCTAAACCTTCAGGTCTGCAGGCGCTCCTCGCTCTGGACGTGCCCTACTATTATTTCAGCTGCAAGGTGAGGACGGAGAACACCCTGTTCTGCTTGTGTGTTGCCTCTTCACTTTTTGATTGCACCATCACTATTCTTATATGAAACTCTGTGTGTTGTTTGGTCTCGCACACCCCCAGCTATTATTTCGGAGGGGGGGTGTCTTTTTACCAGAAGTAAGTGTGTCTGTCCCCTACAGTCCGTTCAGAAAGCTTCTTGACTCCCAACAACTGTGGTCGTGTATGCCTTGTGCTGCATTTAAGCAAAATTTAAGCATTGGCTCCCCAAGATCAGCAGCACAAGTGCATCCCTGAAATATCTAGACGTCACTATGTTCTGTCCAGTTACCATCCACCTAGTCTTGATGAATATATTTGTTCTGTGATGCTTTGTTGTTGTTTGGTCCGCTCTGCCTCTTACCCACTCCTCCATAACCCATGTTCTCTCCAGGCTTTTGCATTTGCTCTACTAACAATAATCGTACCTCACAGCATGATTCATTCATTTACTGGCTGTGAATCGTGTGTTAACACCAATCGTTTTCCTGCCTGGTCTACCCCTCCTCAGCCCGGTGAGAGAGATTCGGGGCTGGCAGAGATTTCAGCCACAGCATCAGCACCTCCACAGCAGACCCAGCCATCGAGGGGTTCGGCTACCCAGTTCCCCAATATGGTGTCCAGGCGAGCTCTCAGAGACTTTGTGGGCCTGGAGAACTGTGAGAAGGCCACCCGCGACGCCATGCTCAACTTCAGCTTCTACCTGACCATCGGCGACATGGACGAAGCCTTCAAGTCTATCAAGCTCATCAAGAGGTAAGGCGTCATCACACGTGTCAGCTCATAGAGAGGAGACGTGCAGGTAGGTATGTGCCCTTTTGATCGCTGTCATCACTTCTTCCAGCAGCCCTTTCCACAGGGGCTTTAGTTCAAAGGCGAAGCAAAGGCCACAGGGATAGCATTGTTGCTACAGCCTTGACTCTTCTCAGGATGCTCTACAATGGTTTGCAGCGGCAGAGCTGTAACTATTTGCTTTTGACTTACATTGAGAAAGAGGCATTGTTGCCTCTTGCTTTTCTTCACCCTTCATGTTATTCAGCACCTTTGACTGTTGAGGTCAACATGGAGGAAAACTACCACAATAGTTTTGAAGCCTTAAGGGGATAGTTTGGGTGTTTTGAAGTGGGGTTGTATGAGGTACTTATCCATAGTCAGTGTATTACCTACAGTACAGTAGATGACGGTCGGCACGCCCCCAGTTTGGAGAAGCAGACAGGAGTTACAGCACGGAACCAAAGCAATGTACTGCTGTGGACGGGGCTGAAAGTATTTTAGTCTCCTAAAAGTATCAATATCAGTTTATGTGTACACTATATTTACAATATTTTCACCGCTTTAACTTGCCGTCAGACTTTCCGATAGGGCACTGAAGCCATTATATCCATCTATGCTCTCTTAAAAGCAGCCAGACTCCATTGAAAAAACCTGTAATTGTACCTCACAGAACATGGGGTTTGCTGGTCTACTGCTGCCTTGATTGGTTAGTTTGTTTGTGCTGTTGTGTGGCTTTGGTGAATCCAAACTAACCAAAATCTCACAATAACACAAACAAACGAACCAATCAAGGCAGCAGTAGACCAGCAAGTCCCATCTTCTGCAAGGTAAAATTGCAGTTTTTTTCAATGGAGTCTGGTTGCTTTGGCGAGAGCATAGATAACGGCTTCAGTTCCCCATCAGAAACATAGATTGTATAGCTGTCTCATAGCAAGGTAAAGCAATGAAAATGTTCTTAATATAGCGTACACTTAAACAGATCTTTTTAGATGAGCCTTTCTTTTAGGTCGCAGTACACTGCGTTGCTTCCGTGCGGTAACTCCTGTCTGCTTCTCCAAACTGGGGGCGTGCCGACTGTTGTCTTATCCCTAAAGTAATACAACCAAAGTAGGCACTTGACAAGTGAATGAAAAGAAATGCCACACCACTGTATTCGTCTTTGGAAAGGCCTGTATATTTTAAATACTGTATATACAGAATTCCATAATATATAAAACTAAAGTCCACAGTTTGTCTTCAAGCGTATCATATCTTGATGCTATAATTAATCAATCCCCCAGAGCATAACTTTTATTTGTTTATTTAAGTACATTTTAAACACAGGACATGATTAAGGAGTTTTTTCTGTGTCTGTGCTTAGGGAAGGAACTCTTCAACGTGTATATATGTGACTGTTTCTGTTAGTGAGCGGGTGTGTTCGGAGGGGATGTACTTTTCTAAACACACTGGGACACACACACACACACACACACACACACACACACACACACACATTAGGTCCCGCTGCCAGTTTGGTCCAAAAGGAGTGCCCTTTCCATTCTTGCAAACATTGAATCAGGTCAGTAAAAGGATGTGCGTGTCTGTTCCTGTGTGTGTGTGCGTGTGTTGGGGAAACGTATGTGATTTCAGAAAAGATCTGATATTATCTTCAGCCGAATACGTGATTCAGGGCACTCGGTCTGAACTCTGCTGTAGTGTTGCTTTCGCACGTACAAATATTACGCAAATGGGAAAATAGCATACAAACAAATAAATAGGAAAATAGCATATCCCACTGGCCGGATATTACAAAGAGTTTAATAGGCACGATGACAGCTTTACTCAGTTCCTCATTGATGACTATTTTTACTGCTGCTTCTTGTTGTTTTTTTTATAAAAAGATCAGCATTGTGTTAGATTCCCGCATATCTCCACCCACAGGAATATGCATTTCCTGCAGCGGTAACCTGTACCTACTGGGACTTGTCTCCACGGTGCAGATCTTTGAATTGACAAAGACTCTTAAGCTTGAGTCAGAGACTGACTCGTGATCAAAGAGTAAAGCTTATTTCATGGTGCTTTATTCAGCCACGTTCCTGGATGTACTGAATCGGTGCCTCCCAAAGCAAACGTGTGTCAGATACAGGTTGGAATGTCTTTATTCAGTCCAGACTGTGCTACTTCCTCTCATTCATGTTGTCCTTGACTTCTGGTGACTGAATGCTGTAGGGTTATCTGCTCACATTGAATGCAAGCCTTCTCTTGCTGTCTTTTTGCCACTGCATTTGCTATTTAAAAGCAAAACTCCCCCTTTCCATCAGGAACAAGAACACCCTGAGGAAGTGTTCAGGGGTGAAGCACAGCAGACTGATGGATGATGTTGCAGTCATCATAATTGGCCGTGGTACATGTGACCCTCGTTCTCTCAGTTTAAGCCATTTGTCACAGGAAAGTAAATAATTCACTGCATGAAACCATTACAGTTCTTCTCCACTGTTGTCGCTGTTGTCATTCTTAAAAAAAGCTATTCCCCTTCCCTGAGGCAAACGTTGGAATTTGAACTGTACAAAAATGAAGATATCTATATTTATCTTCGGTAGTAGTAGTAGTAGTAGTAGGTCAGTTTTCTTAAAATGATGGTGTTAGAATTTAAAATGATTCTACCAGTGCACTCACTGATGATTAATCTAGATAAGAGTGTTTTTGGAGGATAGCTGTAACACACAACACCTAAAGCAATATACAGTATGTGCAGCACTTTTTCTTATACTATACTGATCAAATATATATACATATTCTATATAATATGAAATGTCGATACACATGAGTATTGCGATATTATGTTTTGCGATACTGTATCGATTCTCCAAAACACTGTATTGATTTTTAATTAACCTCTTAAAAATTCAATGGCCTGCCATCGAGCCAGGCCACTATGCGATCTTTCAGAGGTTGTAGCGGGCTCAAAAGCTTTAGAGTGAAGGTAGTGGCATCATATGAAACTAGAAAACCTAAGGAATCCATTGGTACCAACCATGTCATACTTGCTTGTTGAGAAGGACAAGCTAAATAATGCTCCAAATTTATGCTAAATTTTGGCAAGGAAAAACTGGCATGCCGATTTTCACAGGGGTCCCTTGACCTCTGACCTCCAGATATGTGAATGAAAATGTGTTCTATGGGTACCCACGAATGTCCCCTTTACAGGCATGCCCACTTTATGATAATCACATGCAGTTTGGGACAAAAACCATGCAGTTTTTTTGCCTATTCTAAAATGGTTTATTTCTGGTTTGTTCTATGATAGTTTTCCCAAAAAAAAATAAAAAAAAATTCCAATATAGCGCTTTGCTTACAGTATCACAATATATTGAATCGTTACCCCTGTATCGTGATACTTATCGTGATACTTATCGTATTGCCAGATTCTTGCCAATACACAGCCCTAATCTTAAAGATGACAATATGTATCGATGTTTTCACTTTGCATCAATGATATTGGATCGTTGATCAATTAATTGATACATCGATCCATAACGGTGTATCATTACACCCCTACTGTACAAATTCTAGTTGCTGAAGACTGCTGTGATATATGGTCAAAAGCTCTGGAAAAAGTAAGTAAACCTTTAGTTTAGAATATCACAGATGCAGTCTTGAAAGTCTGTAGCTAAAGGTTACACTTATACAAATATACATGTTATAGCAGTCATTTTCAAATTTTCAAATGAATTTGTCAGGTGTGGTGTTGGACACCGAAACAGCAGCAACAACAAAAAACACTGTGTTTGAATATTTACCAATAAATTTATTGAATTTGTATGATATATTATTATTTTAATGTGCCCACAGTTAGCCTGGAGTTCTTTGCAGAAGTATGATATGGTCACAATAATAACTACTACTACTGATAGCACTGTTCTTTACACAACTCTGTTATATTAATTTAAGTATACAGTATGTACCACAAGCTAGCAGAGTTTTGTATGGAAGGCATCGTGACAAATGAGCATTGAAATGTGTATGTCATTTCAAAATGCAGTACGTCGGCAAAACATTTGTAACCATCAATACAACAAATACTGCTTAAAAAATAATCCAAATCACTTCCATGCATTAATTGGCAGGTAATTTGTCTTTTTTATTTAATAATAATATTTTACAATGACTGATTTAGAGAGAGTGAGAATATTCTCTCATGTCAGTAGGTTCATGTTTATTTGATCAAAATATCACCTCTCATTGGCTGTTTTAAAATGAAATATTGTCACTGATTTGGTTTAGCCCAATCAAAAACCATGTTAGTTTACCTACTTACTTGCAACATATATCATTAACATTAATATGTATTAAAATTGTAATGAGCTTTAAATGGATGAAAACAAATATGAGGTATTCTGGTATTGCATTTTCAACATCCTTTTCATAATTTCCAATTTATAATTATGCAGGAGGCCATTTAATAAGTGCACATATAATATAATAAAACAGGTCAAGTTCCAGCTTGATCTTTTCAGAAGCAGGATGATTCATACAAGATATTCCTCGTCCAAATTCCATATTTAGCTACAAATTAGCTCACCAAAGCATGAATAAATGACACTTCATACAGTTTTTGAATATGTTTGGAAGTTTAGGGCTGCTTTATACATTAAGTTTAGTTAAATTTGTGCACTAAGCAGCAAAATAATTCTCATATCTTTGTTTATGGTGGGAGAAGTTGTGAAATATAGAGTTTTACAATTGCAGGTAAATGTTAGTCCAGCTGTTGTAGAGCCACAGGGATGCCCTCTTCTCTTGAGAGTCACATAGCTGAATAGTTGAGAGCACAGTCTTGTCAGTGTCATCTATTACTCCTTTATTTGCTTGGCTTATGAAGTCAACAAGGCGACTCCACGTAGTCGTTGTCTAGGCGTGGGTGGAAAGGTGATGCCAGTGAGCGACTGATGATTATAACTCGAGGTGCGAGGCAGTCATCGCGGCGGTGTAAAATGTTCCAGATGAGCATGGCCGCGGCCATCGTGGCCAGCAGGCAAGCAGCTATGTCCAAGTAGCAGGAGTAGGATAAGTGTGTGTAGGGCCCGATCCTGTAGAAGGTCACCAATCCAATCACCAGCACAAAACCTGTAGAGAGAGAAAAGGCTTCAGTCAGTGAAAATGCACCGCTGTTCTCATTTAGCAACATGTCATTGTAAAGTGAGGTTCATTGTAACGTTTAGCTGCTGGTGTGGCTAAAAACTGCCCACAGAAAATTTTCTTTATTTTATATTTTTATATTTTTTCTCTTTATTTATTTGTCTATTTCAGGTTTAGTATTTCTTGGATATTGGGAAAGCCGTACATTAAAAGTACAGTAATTTAACAGAGTGCGTGCAAGTGAATCTAAAGTCTCTTTTTGAAATCCCACATTCTCACATAGGGGTGCCAAAACCTTTTCCCTTTTTGTGCCAAAACTGGAACTTAATGGTGGGCCACGAGCCAAAAGCATGCACCTATTGTATTGTATTGTATTGTGTTGTGTTGTATTGTTAAGATGCAAAATGGTAGTAGGATCCCAAGTTCCCCAAATAGAATATTCTTCTAACTTTTGCACAGTTAACCCCTTAAAACCTACCTGCTGAATACAAGTGGGCTCATTTCCAGTCAATTTATGCAATTCCAAGACTGTTTATGGACCCCAGCAGAAATATTCAAATACACTATTTTTAGAACATGCGAAAATAACACATTTATACTGCATGCAAAAAACTGCATGTTTCTTAACCAAGCTGCATGGGAGTATCATATAGTGGAAATGTCTGTAAAAGGGAGACTCGTGGGTACCCTTAGAGCCCATTTTCATTCCCATATATTGAGGACAGAGGTCAAGCGAAACCTGTGAAAATGGCCAATGCCAGTTTTTCCTCGCCAAAATTTAGCCTAAATTTGGAGCGTTATTTAGCTTCCTTCCTGACAAGTATGACAGGGTTGGTGCCAATGGATTCCTTAGGTTAGTTTCATATGATACCAGTATAGCTCTAAAACTGAGACTGCTACAACCTCCAAAAGAGAGTAAAGTCGGTCACGATCGCCAGCTATCACGCAGGTCTTTTAATTAAAGAAGACTAAATTTGCTAGAAACATCTGGCGGGCCAAATCAAACCTTATGGCGGGCCAACTTTGGGCGGGCCCCACTTTGGGCAGCCCTGTGCTCAAATGTAGACTTCCATCCCTGTAGCCTTGTATTACACAGTTCAGCGGGAGCTCTGTGTGGGGCCTTTGAATGTGGAAATCTGTTTCCTCCTCCTAGGAAGGACTTCTGAGATCTCGAGATCAAAGTTCTCAGTAGCGTAAAAATATCAGAGCATGAATATATGCGCGGAAAAGCCTTTGAGATGTTTTATCTCCTGATTTCTTTGATTTCACAGTAACTCACGCGATGAGGAACTCCTGTTTGCATGCCAAGGTAAAAATAAGCCACGGCCTTCGATTCCATGCTGTTTATTTGATCTTTACTTTGTTTTATCTGTGATTCACTGTCTCCAAAGCCCACACCTTTCCTTATTCTTTAGAGGTGTATATGAAAGCCAACAGCGATCAATGATATCCCTGAGTCAATCCCTCATTCAAGTGTAGTCTGGAGCCATGATCCAATAGTTCAACAATAATACATGTCTGAAAATCCCCATTCACAGTGGTATAAATACATAGACCAAAAATAATCACTGGAAATATGGATGTTGGTGCTTTAGGATATGAATCAGTCAGTTTCCTGAAGCAGTCAGCGGCACCGAGGGGGGAGTTCATTTGTATTTCTTTCTCTACCCGCACAGTAAAACGACATTGTCATTGTTTTAAATGAGGATGTGGATAATTGTGTCTATGTATCATTGCGTGTCTACCACCGCACTTACGAACACAACTGTTTGCTCAATCTGTTCATGTTTAACCTGTCTGGCTCCTTATCCAAGAAAATGAATAATCTCCTGTCCGGGTTTCAGTCAGGGTGGGCTGTGTGAACCTCTTTTTTTGGCAGAGACTTATCTCTCAAACTTCCTTCCCCTTCTTCCTCTTTCCATCCTTCCTTCCTTCCCTCCTCTCCACACCCTGAGCTTCGAGGTTAATATATTTGCTGGACATCTGACATGATCTGTCACAGAGAAAGTCTTATCATAAGGCCGGGTCTTGGAAATTCATCTCGCTGCTTTGTTTCCCTTCCAGATAGTTATGTCATGGTTTATTCTTAAAGGGCATATACTTGATTAGAGTGACTAAGTTTCACTGGAAGTTTTGCTCAAACCTTTACCACTCCCTTATTAGCAGGAATCTCTTGAGCCGCATATTTCTGGGGGAAGTGTGCCTCCTTCCTGAGCCAGATTTCAATAAGATACTGAATTGAGCTCCGCAGTTCCTCAAAATCAAAAGAAATGATAATGTGCGTCTCAGAGGGACACGACCTGCAGTCATGACCTTTAACACGTTAGAGCTGGGTCCATTCAGAAAACACATTCCAGAGTGAAACGACCAATATTGCGCTTTCAGCCCGGACCTGCCAAAACTGCCGAGATATCACTGAATGGAACTGGATATTGTTATTCCACAGTCTGCTTGCAATAGCTGAGCATTTTGGCACGTCAGAGAATGAAAACATTCCTGAGAAAAAGAGTGATGGGTAAAAATATCTCCATTCATCCAGAGCTGAAGCCCATTCACTGACTCCATGGGGGAGGTCTAACGTAGGAATGGATTACTGATTTGACTGAATGGTAAAAAGAAACTGTCTGCACTCGGGAAACGAGGCCCCTTTACTTGGATATGAATTTTGTAAAGGAACACCATTATTGATGTATTTTTGTAGCCTTTATTTTCAGATTTTTTAAAATCCCTTTTTCTTATTTAAGACGACTAACTATCTTTAATTATTGATGAATCTGACAATTGTTTTCCTCTAGGACGGCCCCCTCTCAGTTGATTTAGTTGACCAACCGATCGTTTTGATCTTAGTCGACTAAGATTTCTTTAGTCGATTAGTCATTTTTTTATGCTTTTTTCATGCTGAATGAAACTTATGAGCACAGCTCTGGTAAACACAAGATTTAAAGTGGTGCTGTTGTGTGATTCTTTGTGGAGAAACATAGTTTTACAGATCTGTCGATTAAATCAACTAATCGAAAAAGTCAACAAAATCGTAGTAAAAGTGTCAGTCAACTAAGAATTTCTTTGGTTGAGGACAGCCCTAATTTTCTCTATTAATCGATCCATTGTTTAAATAGTCAAATATTTACCCTTTTAATTTCCTAAAGCCTCAAATCATTTTGCTTGTTTTGTCCAATCAATAGCATAAAGCCCCAAAAATATTCACTTTGCCATCAGACAAAGGCAAAGAAAGACTACGAGACAAAGAATTGTTATTAACCATGCTAGTGTTGTGTCTCTATGGATGGCAACGTCAGTCTGTTGGTTGGTTCACCACTTTGGCCCAGAATGAATTACTATTGGATGGATTCCCATGAAATTTTGTACAGATGGTGCCCAAAGTGTGAATCCTAATGACTTTGCTTTTCATCTAGCACCACCATCAGGTTGACCTTTTTTGAGTGAAATGTCTCAAAATCTATCAGCAGGACATCATGCTTTGGTTTACTCTTAGAGTTGGTAGTGTGGCTGTAGACTCTTAAGTCTTGGTGCTAGAAAAACAATTATGCGGTTATCAAAATAGTTGCCGATTATTATTCTGGCGATTGACTCGATTGAATAATTCACTGATCGTTTCAGATCTAGATTCAAAGTAAATTCTTCTTCACCTTAGAAGGTCATTCTTGACCTTAGAAAAAAAAACATGAACTACTATAAATTACCAAACTACTATTTCTTTGTAAAAAAAAAATCAGCTTCATCTGCTGATGAAGATTGTCTGATATGGTTGAAATTTCTTGATAAAGCTAGTAAATGGCCATTGAGTAGGAATTGTTTTGTCTCTTCTATTGCTTAGATTTGTATTTTATTAAAACTCCCAAATGATAAGTGAGTTAAATACATAGAGACAAGCATAGGAACGTTATGACATAAGACTTATTTTACTTCTTCCCACTCAGATTGTCCACATAGTGCCTAATGTAATGTTTTTATCTTTAAAACTCTTAATTATACTCTTATTCTGTTTTTGGTTGGAAGCATCCCATATGCCAAGATAGATGTCATCTTATGACTCAGCAGCTTTGTTGGCCTTATATGGTAAGAGAGTAAAATTGGAAGATGCCATTTTTCCAGAGAGCACTCCTATTTTTAGAGGTAAGGGAAATAGGTGTGTTCTGTTTATTACTTCATAGACTCTGTCACTATTGTTACTAATGCCAACATTTGCGGACGTAGTCTCACAGGTCATCTATCAGCTATAAAAGTCCACCACGCACGTTGGAGATAATGATTTATATTTGTTTTGCCACTGAGTTCCTGATCACAGAGATTTGGCTCGTCTAAAATTGGAAAATACTGTGAAGTTGGGTGGGTCTCAATCCTCTCGCCAAGGTCTTCAGAGAAAAGCCCTCATCCCTGCTTCAATATGTGCCGAAGACGCTAACGATGAAGAGCAGATTCCTTTATTTGCCGCTGCTGTTGGACCTTTTGTAAACACAGACATAAAAACTAGGCCAGCTTATCTGGATGGAGGCAATTCCCACCCTGCTGTCTTGTGTACCGCGGGACATTTCTCTACCAAAACACACTATAAACACACACAGACCCGCATGCACATAATCCCTCCTGCCAGTGCACACACAAACACACAGTCCCTGTCGAAACTGTCTTTCCCGTCCGTTCCCCCCTCCCCTCTTTTTCCTTCTTCAGCTCGGGGGTTTGCATAACAGGTAGTCACAGACATTTCCTCGTCCTGAGCAGGGATATCCTGGCGCCCGACAGTCGCTCCCTGGCTCGCTGCAGCTCTGGCCCATTGGACTCTGGACTAGGACTAAATTTAGACCCTGAGCAGACCCCCTTCACGCCGCTCTGCCACAATGATACCAATCGGCTGAGCGACACAACACACTGCACACAACAACACAACACACTTCCTCAGCAGGAGCACTGTTGCCAGCCAGCTCTTCATGTGGCACAGTGAGATGGATGGGTGCTGGTTGTGAACCCTCTTTCTATTTTCTGGTTTCCCAGAACAATGTAAGGTGGTTGCGCACATCCAAAACCGTAGTAGGCCAGTGCTAGACCATAGGAAAAACATAGAAGAAGGTTCTGCACACTGTAGTTCCCTTTAAGTGCAATTTATTGGCACATCTTAGTTAGTGACGTTTCAAGCACAAGCTCTTCTTCAGACTTAATAAATCTACACAGAGGCACCATCTTAAAGGTGCTCTGGTCACATGATAGTCACATGATACCGCCAATGACCCAAGTTATGAGCTGAGAAGTACTTACCTATATAATTAATTGATAAATGTTTGTATATGAATTTTTGTATATATCGTTGTATATTATGTATATATGTGTTTTTCTTAATATACTGTACATGTAACATGTACATGTGTCATGTGACCAGAGCGTTTACCTTTAAGATGGCGTCTCTGTGCAGATTTATTAAGTCTGAAGAAGAGCTTGTGCTCAAAACGTCACTAACTAAGATGTGTTAAAGGGATCTACAGTGTGCGGACGTCCTATGTTTTTCATTCCTAGTTTCTTCTCTGTTAGTTGGCTGGTTTTATTTGGTTTATTTATACTTTTTTTCTTCTGCCAAAATCAGAAAAACTGTGGTTTCAACAGCCCATTTTTAAATGAAAATGATGATGGATGGAACATTGAGTTCTAGCTTCCACTACTGTGCACTTATCGTCACATTTGATCTACATTATCTACATTTATCACGGATTTGGACTTACATTTTGTAAAAATATTGACTAGCAGCCATTTTCCAAAAGTTTATTTTTTACTGAAAACTGAAAGCAAGAGGTGTGCTGCCTTTTGCTTGAGTGTCTTCCTGCAGTATTTGGCTGATCTTCAGTGTTGGAGAGTCGGCCAGTCTAGCTCCCCCTGTGATTTGATCCCCTCTCTTTGGCACTCTACCAGAGAGCATGTGAACTTTGCCCTGCAGCATCTGGATTTCCATCTTTCTGTGTGATATTATGTGCATAGAAAACATGCTTCTCTGAGGCTTGTCTTTCTGCAAAGCAAACAAGTTGTAGAAACGCTGGTACTCACTAGCTAGCTGGAAGAGCGCAGCGATGGCCTCCTCCCACCACTGGGATTCTTGCGTGATGAAGGGCAGCTCCATTAGGCCTAGAAGGAAGATCAGCTGACCGGCAGTCAGGGCCACCGTCGCCATCAGGTTACACGCCCGCATCATGTCAAACTGCACTTGAGGGACCAGAGGAAGAGCTGTGTCATTTTTCCTGCACTTTGATCTACATGCATACGTTAGATACGTTGGTTGAGTCTAAATCAAAGGTCTTGATCTTAATACAGCATACGTTTGCAAGGTGACATTAATCTTATCATGAATGTTGAGGCACGTCTTTGTTAGTAGGCGGTGTTGCCCATTGTGCCCAGTAAAGTTGGCCAGCGGACCTTCAGCGCTTCCCAGACTTTTTCTTGAATGAAAATTTCACAATGGAGCTTACTTTAGTAAATCAGGTAACAATGACTCTGCCTGATAACACATCCAGATAGTGTTTATACTCTGTCAGCCCAACAAAGTGATGCATTTGGCTTTAAAATGAATGACATACTATAAATGATTGGCTGGCTGCCATGTGCCACTGTTTACACTAATACATCAGATTGCCATTGACCTAAAGCAAAGCCCTTAGATTGGATTTATGGATATTGTACATAATTGATAATCCGGTGAGTTGAGTATTTTATGGTATATTGTTAATCATCTCTTCTCCTTCTTTCTTTACTGACTCAGTGAAATTCATTTTGTTTGTTTCATCTGTAAAAGAACACAAATGACTTCTATGACCTGACACCGGTCACAGAAATACCCCTAGTATTGCATTTGTTGCTGTTGATAACTTTTACATCTTAGATATACCAATCAATCAGTCAACCAGTCTGATGAGAAAGAGATTAAACACTTTGAAGTTTGCTAGAAAGCAGGTTATGTTGCACTTTCAATCAAAACTACTTACATTTGACAGTGCTGCGGGATTCTTGGTAGCCTGCGTAATCAGATCCCCATCCAAGGCCTTCGCACTGCCTCTGTGTCCCCTGCCCCCGTCTCCCAGCCTGGAGATCTTCGCGGCCTCTTTCCCCACCAGCGGGGCAAAACCTCCATAGTCCCACGCTCCGCTTGCGTCCATCCTCCAGGGCCTGCAGGACCCAGCTGGGGGTGAAGGCTGCGACATTGTTAAGGACCAGGGACAGCAGGGCTACCGCCACCGCTGCCGCCACCAGCCTCTGCACGGCCATGCGACGCCGGGCGCCCGCCACCTCTTCCCCTCCCTCGTGTCCCTCCACCGACCCCTGATCCTCCGCGGTGTCCTGCCCGCTCCCGTGCCTCTCCTCTGGGGCAGCAGCACCAGCAGTGCTCTGGGCCCCCTGGCTCCTCTCCACCTCCTCCTCCTCCAGCTGTTAGCTGGTGTTGTCCCCAGCTCTCACAGAGGTGGAATGTGCAAGAGTGTTGTCTTGAGGCTTAGCTAAAGAACATCTCCATTCATCCTCATTCAGGAGTTGGTTGTCGTTGCAGCAGATCCTCAGCCCTCCTCCTCAGACAGCACTTCGGGTACGCGGGGATTAATCCAACTTGCACCGAGGTCCATTCCACTGGCTCCGGCTGGCTGCAGCTTGACTCTTGGATCTTGCTCCTTGCTTGATTTTCTTGCTCTTTTCCTTCTTCAGTGCGTTGCTTATTGCACTGGTCTGACTTCTGTGTGTGCAGCTGGCTTCTCTGTTTAGGCAGTAGATTGTTTTTTTCTTTCTTTTTTCCCCTGCAGCTACTTCACATTGTCTTCAGAAGAGTACAGTTGCAAATAAGCATAGATTCTCCGAGCTGACTCGTCAGTGGCTTTTCTGAGGCTTACCAAGACTGTGTCTCAACTAGAAAAGCCCCTACTGCCTGACTGGAACAAGAAGTCCTTTAAAACCCACCTCCCTCTGCTTCTTTCTGTCTTTCCCTCTCTCCCTCGCTCACTGTTTCTCTGCAAAAATCCTTGAGGTCAGAGTTGAAATGTGGGGGAGTTGCTGTTCGTCATAGTCCGAGACATCAGCTCACAACTGTAGCAAGCTTTAAACAGACAGCCCCCCCCTTCTTCATGATCACTTTAAATGTGTGGGTGTGTGTGTCAGTGTGTTTGTGTGAGAGAATGTCCAAAAGACCCCCCTCTTAGACGTCACTGTTGTGTATTCTTTTGTCTGGAGCCCAGGGGGCGTTCGCTAAAGTCCTCTCTCTCGTGTGCAACAAACATATTGGCCGCCGCAGTCGGCCAGCAACAGGATGTGTTTCCTGAGAGGAAAAGAGGATGGGAAGAGAGGCCAAATGTAGACCTGTTCCTTCTCTTGTCTTTCCTTTTCTGGCTCTCTAGATCTTGCCGCCCTGTGTGCAGCGCTAGCTCTATTTTTCTCAAGTATCTCATATTTCTTTTCGGTTTTCTGTGACCATATAGAGCAAGATTTTGGCTAACCGTTCCTACTCTTGCTTTCTTTTTCTTCACTTGACTTCCATTCCCGCCGCTTATAGCAGGGCCCCTAAAGATTTGGGGTATTTCCTGTTGCCTAACTTTAATAAACAGCCCACATCTGTATCAGCTAAAGCAAGGAGGAGGGAGGCGGACGCAAATAGAGACCAGATGGCTGTGGAATCTTAAATTTGGAATTGAAGCAAAAGAAAAGGGGGTAGAAGGGGCTGATTTACGTCAGCAGGACAAAAGGGAAAGACAGAGATAGAAAGCACGCCTATCGCTTTGTGTTAAAAGTCCTGCACACATTCTTGTATCTCCATGCTTATATCAGTGTTTGGAGGTCTTTTGTGGACATTTCTTATAATTGGGATAAATATTAAACTACAGTACTAGAGGTCTGGCCTGTGAGACCAAAGGGTATTTGTCACTATTTTTACACACATACCAATGGAACTGTTTTCACTGTTGAATAATAAAATACCAATGCGGTGAGCTGCACATTGTCCTCGCAAACAAGTCATTTCTCTTTTCTCTGTAGTAAAGCGGTATGGGAAAACATGGCACGGATGTGTGTGAAAACCCGCCGCCTGGATGTGGCACGCGTGTGCCTTGGGAATATGGGAAATGCCAGGGCAGCAAAAGCACTGAGGGAGGCGGAGGCTGAGCCCGAGCCAGAGGCCCAAGTGGCTATGTTGGCCATTCAGCTCGGCATGATGGTAAGATATTCAAGTGCTCGAGTGTAAATGAGCATTGAGAATGCCTCAGTCAAAATTAGTTTAGCTTTAATTTTACATTACAGCATTTGAAATTGAAAATATGACATGAAATGTTTATTTTGTGACGTACTATTCTTTCTTTTATTCAGCCGTTCTTTCTGTCATCATTTTTTTTTTTTTTTATTCCGAAAAATACAACATACATTTCAAAAACAGAACAAAAAACCCCCGGACAAATAACCCCAAAACCGTAGTCACCGTCACATAATGCCACATCCTTTGGCTACAAACAACACGTCCTCATTTTAGGTCCAAGCAGTGCACCACTCAAAGATCACGGGACTTTCCGCACCAAAACCCATTTATCCTTCCATCATCTTTTCCTGTCCTCCAAATAGGAAGATGTAGAAAAGTTGTACAAGAGCTGTCAACGCTATGACCTGCTGAACCGCTTCTACCAGGCTGCTGGCCAATGGCAGCAAGCTTTAGAAACAGCAGAGAACCACGATCGCATCCACCTGCGCACCACCTACTACAATTATGCCAAATACCTGGAGTCCATGGGCGACAAGACCCTGGCCGTCACATAGTAAGACCGAATCTGTTGTGGTTTTATGTCAATGATGTAGTAGTTTTGCATTTTTAGTATTTGTGACATGGAAACAAAGTGTGATTGTCAGCCTTGTTGTTACAGCTATGAGAATTCAGACACACACAGGGTGGAAGTTCCCAGAATGCTCCAGGATGACACATCGTCTCTTGAGATCTACGTTAACAAAATCAAAGACAAGTGAGTCCAGAGTTTCTCTTGTGGGAAAAAAACTCATCATCTGAAGAGCATATCACATGATTGTCATACTAAATTATATGCATACACTAAGTTACATTTAAACATCAGTCCTATCGTCTTATCCATCCAGGAACGTCTATAAGTGGTGGGCCCAGTACCTGGAGAGCCGCTCAGACATGGATTCGGCGTTGCGTTTCTATGAATGTGCCCAGGATTACCTCTCCCTGGTTCGAGTCCACTGCTACATGGGGAACATTCAGAAGGTGACTCAGTTTGTATTAGGGGTGTCATGTAACATTTCATCATTCATTTTATTGAAGATGATGATATTTTACTCATTTGGGGTGTTGCACACAAGAAATTCACTTTATTTCAAATATAGATAAGGTGATTTAAAGAGGACCTATTGTGCTTATTTTCAGGTTCATACTGGTATTTTTGGGTTTCTACTAGAACATGTTTACATGCTTTATTTTTCCGCTACGCAGGTATTATGCAAATGTGTTACTTGGTGACATCACCATGTTACGGAAGAAAAGGCAGGACTTCAAGCAAGGCGTTTCAGGTAGTTCAGGATCAGTGTTTCTGTCGGGGGAGAGTAACTCCCTTTGCCGTGGACTTTGGGCTTTGTAACTTCACAGACCTTTTACATGCATAAAAAACTATATAACACACTAAGGTAAAGGGAAGAAAGCCCAAAAGCATAATAGGTCCTCTTTAACTCTCATTATTTGCACTTGATTCATTGGTATGTATTTCAGTAATAGACATACATTAATAATATTGATATAGTGAGTTGTCCATAAATGTAAGAATGTATTTGTTTGTTATACCAGGCATCTGAGATAGCCAATGAGACAGGCGACAGGGCAGCATCATACCACCTGGCCAGACACTATGAGGGCCATGATGATATCAAACAGGCTGTCCACTTCTACACACGAGCTCAGGCCTACAACAATGCCATACGACTTTGTAAGGTAAAGCACTCCGCTGTGTAGTTAGAAATCTCTGTGAATACCCAACATACAGGTATTTATGCTGTATATTCTATATTTTTCTAACATGTTTGTTCTACATTGTTGTTGCTGTGCTTCAGTCTTTCTCTCAGTGGGTTGTTGACTTGTGTATGTCGTGTCTAAACAGGAGAACGGTCTGGATGACCAGCTGATGAATCTGGCTCTGCTCAGTAACGCAGAGGACATGATGGAGGCCGCCTGTTACTACGAGGAGAAAGGCTCCCACATGGACCGAGCTGTCACACTCTACCACAAGGTTCCCTCACAAACTTTTTCTGACGACTGAGGTTGATGCATTCTATGTCATTCTAGATCATTCCACAAGGAGGCAGCGTTGCACCATATATTTAAACTGAACTATGTTGACGGGTGAAATACTGTATTTCTTACAGCGGTATGTTTTGTTTTTTCTTGCTCATCCCTCCACTGTAGGCTGGTTACGTCTCCAAAGCTCTGGAGTTGGCCTTTGCCACCCAGCAGTTCTCTGCACTCCAGTTGATCGCTGAGGATCTGGATGATCACTCTGACCCGGCCCTCCTGGCACGCTGCTCTGACTTCTTCATCACCCATTCCCAATATGATAAGGCTGTGGAGTTACTGGTAGCAGCCAAGAAGGTACCTGTTTGTGATACATCAGCACCTATTCTTGAAAATATCCCTTCATATGTGCGTACTTAATGTGTGTGTCTTTTCATTTGTGTATGAACAAAGTACCATCAAGCCCTGGAGTTGTGTGTGACCCAGAGCTTGACCATCACAGAGGAACTGGCAGAGAGGATGACTGTAACTGATTCAAAAGACTTGTCTGAAGATGCCCGAAAGGAGCTAATGGACGGGATAGCCGACTGCTGCATGCGTCAGGGAAATTACCACCTGGCCACCAAGAAATACATACAGGCGGGCAACAAGCCCAAGGTAATGCTGTGGTGTCATCTGGCATCACCAACGTGTGCAATAAGGTCTGTCAAAGTTAACGTGACAATAGCGTGTTAACACAAATTAATTTTAACGCCACTAAAGTTCTTTAACGCATTAATGCAATCAATCTTTCGAAGGTTGTAGCAGGCACAGTGAAGATACTGGTATGATATGAAACTAGAAAACCTAAGGGATTCATTGGTACCAACTATGTCATACTAGCGTGTCACGAAGGAGGTTAAATAACGCTCCAAAATTACACAAAATTTTAGCGAGGAAAAACTGGCATGGCCATTTTCAAAGGGGTCCCTTGACCTCTGTCCTCAAGATATGTGAATGGAAATGGGTTCTATGGGTACCCACGAGTCTCCCCTTTACAGACATGCCCACTTTATGATAATCTCATGCAGTTTGAAGCAAGTCATAGTCAAGTCAGCACACTGACACACTGACAGCTGTTGTTGCCTGTTGGGCTGCAGTTTGCCATGTTATGATTTGAGTATATTTTGTTTATGCTAAATGCAGTACCTGTGAGGGTTTATGGACAATATTTGTCATTGTTTTGTGTTGTTAATTGATTTCCAATAATAAATATATACATATATTTGCATAAAGCAAGCATATTTTCCCACTCCCATGTTGATAAGAGTATTAAATTCTTGACAAATCTCCCTTTAAGGTACATTTTGAGCAGATAAAAATGTGCGATTAATTTGCAATTAATCACGATTAATCATGGACAATCATGCGATTAATCGTGATTAAATATTTGAATCAATTGACAGCCCTATGTGCAATATATATACACACAAATACATGCACATGCAAGTCAAAATAGGACAGTGTTAAACCTTATTAATGTTTTAATGTATTTTTTTCTAAACAGGCCATGAGGGCACTCCTCAAGTCGGGCGACACAGAGAAAATAGTTGTCTTCGCCAACGTGTGTCGTCAGAAGAAGCTTTTCATCATGGCCGCCAACTACCTCCAATCTCTGGACTGGCGGAAAAATCCAGAGATCTTGAAGACAATCATCGATTTCTACACTAAAGGCAGGGCACCGGACCTGCTGGCTGGCTTCTATGAAGCCTGTGCTCAGGTAGAGCAATACGTCCTACAAAATATCTGTCCATTTCATGGTGTTTATTATTGGTACTTGTCTGGTTATGAGTTGACAATAAGCATTTCAGAAGAAGTCTATTAGATTTAGGGCTGTCTTAAATGACAACAAGCATGTTGTGTAGGATAAATGCAGTTGTTTTAACATAGAAATTCTACTTCTGGCGATATGTCATTTCTAATAGTTGCAACGTCAATCCAGGCAAAACATATGTTTCAAATAACAGTGTATGTGTGCTGTTCTTGTTTACCATTGTTAAGGTGGAGATTGATGATTACCAGAACTATGAGAAGGCTCTAGATGCTTTGACTGAGGCGTTCAAGTGCCTCTCAAAAGCAAAGGACTCTTCAACAGGACAACAGGAAGTGAGACTGGCTGACCTGCAGCATAGAATCACCCTGATCAAGAAGTTTGTCCACGCACGCAGGTAAGACTATAACTCATATTTGTTCTCTTTTGTATCTTAGTAAGTCTGTTTTCCCTCTGAGAAATACAGTTTCTTGTGGGTAATTATTACTGTGACCGTCATCTGAGGTTTTGAGCTTTTGTCTGCAGGTTGTACACGGAGGATGCTGATGAGGCGGTGCAGTTATGTGAAGCCTTGCTGGAGGAGCCGGAGTTGGACCCTGCTGTCAGGATCGGAGACGCATTCGGCTTCCTGGTGGAGCACCACTGTCAGCAAGGCAACTTCCAAGTGGTGACTATAATTTTTTTTCTAGCTTTTTTATCAAGTGAAATGACACTTTGGTAAAAGACAATATCTGCATCCTGTCAAAGAACGTGTTCGATGTCAAATCATCTCGATTGTAAATTGATTTCTTGTCAGATTGTAGCTGCTCTTCCTTTTCTTTGTGGTAGTTTCCATCATATTCCGCCTAATTCTGCATAACTTGTGACTCTCCGTTGGGCTTTACATCTCTCTTTTCCGTCTTTCTTCTCCAGGCCTACCGTAAGCTGGAGGAGCTCCAGAAGCTTTTGCCGTCGCAGAACGTCAGGTACTATGTCAGCCAGGCCAGCCTACAGTCCCTGCAAAAAGAGATGGGTATGACCATGGATCATGGTGATAGCAGGCACAGTGTGAAGGAGGATGAAGTGGAGGAGGACTTAAATGTATCTTAAGTCTCCACTGATGATTTTTTTATTTTGTGAAACAATATAATATATTTTCATATATTTGGAATCTTTATTCATGTGTGTGAAGAATTCTTATTTTGAAGCGCATGAATAGTCTGCACTTTGTCAGACCGAGAACGACTGTGCAGTTGGCGTCAGAGTAACAAACACCAGTCACGTTTGTAAAATGAGCACAGTAATCGGTTGTAATAGAAGGCACTTAATTATCAAATACATGGACAAACACTGTGGAGAAAAGACTGAAGAGACGGGGGAAGAGAACGCTACACCAAGACCACATGAGGCTTTTTAAAAATCTTCCATACTCATTAAGACAGTTGACCTGAGAGGATGTCTCCTACCTCATATTTTGACCTGCAATACATTAAAATGTCCATCCTATTTTTCAAAAATGTTGAACACGAGTAATCCTTAACCTATGATCTGTAAAGAAAAAGGTCTACATTAAATTAAATATTCTACCTTCAATCCTGGATTAATTGTACAGCTGCAGAATTGATGAATACAGATTATCGTCTTTGACCTGAATTTTATATCTAAATTTGTGCTGTTTGTTATAGATTCATCCCCAGATCTGATTGTGTGGTTTATATGCGTTTAGTACAATGTATTTTTTATTCAATTAATGTATTAAATATCCTCTCAGTGTCAAAAGTCATATCTCTGTAAAGTGTTTTTCAGCTATTTTTGATAACTTGTGAGTGGATTTCTACTTTGCACATGTGAATTAATGTGTTTTACAGTACAATGCATTGTTCCTATACATTGAAAAGTTACTATAATAAAACATTTTTCAAGTTAAATTTCACTGTATGGCCTGAAAGGTTTTATATCAATAGTGGTTTTCATATTAATAGGTTTGTATTAAACTATAGTAGACCAAACAGACTGGTGAAGCTGGCCAAGATAGACATTTTGACTTGTCATAGTAGTAACACTAATGAGTGCCACTTTACAGCCCTGTTAAGTTCATTATTTAACCTTAACATGAAGTCATAGTTACCACTAATATACAATAATCTTACAGTGACATGTTGGTCTCTCAATACTAGTCGTTTCCAACTATAGTCACAAGATGGCGCTGCTGTCAATGACATTTTACCAACCTCAGACCACTGAAGAAGTGGTTGAAGTGCATTTTACTGGAGAGTTTTGTTTTTTTAGGTTGAAAAAATAAACAAATCACATGTAAGCAATAATTTACAAACAACTTCCGGTCGCAGAATATGAAAAAACGGGGCGTTTTTTTCGTTTTTGTCTTATAGTGATTTTATTTTTTGTTTTTAGAAATAGAAATTAAAAATAAATCCGTTTTTTTAAGTTTAGTTCATCCCCTTTTTGGCCCTGATAAAGAAAAACGCCTTGTATTTCACTTTTATTTTTTGTATTTTCAAACGATAATCAAATAACCACTTTTTTTTAAAAAAAAATTTTTTATCCGTTTTTGAAAGGAAAATCAAATGACCAAAATATACACTGACCCTATCCCTTGTCCTATAAAATAAAGAATGCAACAAAAAAAAAGAGAAAAGAAAACAACAGTTGTTTCTGTGTTGTGGAGCCATGGCAACATGTTGTTAGTGGATACAGTGAGTAACTTAGACAGCTGTTGGTAGTTGAATAAAGATGGACACACAGGAGCACCAGATGACTTCACATGAACTTCAGGAGCGACTTCAAGGAGAAAATGTAAGTAAACTAGCACTAGTCAGTCATCATATGCAGGGTTATATGCATTTTTCACTCCTAAAAAAGGTCAGTTTTGGCTATAAAGTTAGTATGTTTCTGAAGTAAGCTAGCTGCCCAATGTGCCTTTGTCTTCTCATTCCAGTAAAGTGTTTCTGTTCACTTTAGTTTCAGCTGCGGGACAAAAATGAACGCCTTTTCGCCAAAGTGGGCTACCTGGAGAGCAGACTGGGCCACCTGGCCAGCTCCAACACAGACCTGTCCTGCAGGCTGGTCCAGAGTGAAGAGGACAAACTCAAGGTACAGCTACTGAGCTGAATTATTTATTTGCACATATACAGTATATAAAACTACACAAAATCCAGTCATGAAAAAAAAGAAAGAAATGTGTCAGGAGAGGTCAAGAAGCCTTATAGGCTTATACAAAGGACCTCCCCCCCCAAGCCCAGGAGAGAGGAAAAACAACAATAACAAAAAAGGAAGATAACTTAACTAACTTTAAAAAATACTATATAAAAAATACAACAAAAGTTAAATAACAACAAGAAGTACACAAAATGTCAAGAAAAACCTAACCAAACAGTGGAAAACAATCCAATAAAAACAATGTCTTAACAGTCTCTAAACTGCAATTGTCACAATTGTTTCATGAGACATCACAACTCTATTGCATGTTTGCAAAAGGTATAGTAAATCACCCAAAACATTTAATTTATGCTTCAAAACCTAGTTATTGTGTCAGTAAATTGGCCACCAAAATGAAGAGTTGTTTTCGTCATCGTGTGAGCCGTACTGGTCCAAAATGTATTTTATTATTATTTATTTATTTGCACATATATAAAACTGCACAAAATCCAGTCAATGAAAGAAAAAACAAGAAATGTGTCAGGAGAGGTCAAGAAGCCTTACAGGCTTATACAAAGGACCTCCCCCCAACCCCAGGAGAAAAAAAACAACAATAACAAAAAAGGAAGAAAGATCTAAACTAACATCATTTTAAAAAATACAACAAAAGTTAAACAACAACAAGAAGTACACAAAATGTTCAGAAAAACCAGACCAAACAGTGGAAAACAATCCAATAAAAACAATGAAATACATACAAAAAAACAGTACAGAAGAAAAGAAAATATATCTAAACATATCAAGAGATAATTAGACATCATATCCTATACTGTATATACTGTATATATTCTTAATACATATGTTCTTAATATGCCTGTATATGTTGTTAATATGCCCTTGTATAAAGTATTTCCTTTTATAATTGTAATGTAAATGTAATTGTAATGTAAATGTAATTATAATGTAAATGTAATATAATTTATTATTTTAATGGAGCTTCCCGGCAAAAAGTATTTCACACGTTTGTACCTGTACAACCGGCGTGACAATAAACATCTTGAATCTTGAATCTTGAATCTTGAATCTTGAATCATGAATTAAATGTGATGATAATTTCCTTTTAAAATGTTCTAAGGATAACGAGCTCTTGACAACATGTATTTTGGTGTTCCATATTTGTGTGAACTGCAAGTTCTGTGTATCTGTTCAGTATAGAAACCAGAGGAAGTTGTGTTCCCTGTGTCTCATCTTTCAGATATCTAAGGAGCTTGTGGAGGAGAAAATCCAGACAAACAAGATGAGAGAGCTGTTTGAAGAAGAGAGGTTTGAGCTGAAAAACAAGGTGAGGGGTTGCTTTAAGTGATGTAGAGGTGAGTAAAAAAGTGGGTGAAATGTAGCCTTTATTTGATCAGTGAGGATTTAAGGACAAGAATATGTAATAATAAGCCTAAAAACATTTGGGAAAACATTTTCTTGGGGGGTTAAATTGAGTTTTTATGGGTTAACTCTCCTCGACATGCCCTCATACAGTGTGATCCTGAATAGGGTGACCAGGTGTCCCACTTTATGAGGGACTGAACAGCATTTTTATTCCTTGTCCCACATCCCACATATTGAGATGATGTCCCACATGTTCATTGGCCCTAGTTTTCAAAAGTTCAAACCACTGCAGGAGAGACATGTTTTTAAAATCTGTGAAGAAAGCAGGTTACGCTACCTCCAATGGAGAAAATTGCAAGTCACCAGAAAGTCACAAGCTATGCAGATTTAGGCAGAATATGATGGAAACCACCACAAAGAAAAAGAAGAGCAGCCACAACAACGACTGTGAAACTACTTATAAGGATTTATAAACCGGTGGAAGGCGATTCTCAGAGTTTTTTGTGAAATCTGACAGTTATTTTTCAATTACACACGACGGAATACGACATGAAGGGACACAGTTCATGTGAGTCTCACAAGAAACGTGCTGCTCAAAAAGAGATGTGCCAATCTATGGATGCATTCGGGCAAAGCATAGAGATGTTACGAGATAAGGGGCAGAATAGAAATGTTTATTATTTAAGTTAGATAGTCATTATATCAGAATTGTAGAGTACCTGTCAGCCTTGGTAACATGTCCCACAGAAACAGACTCTTTGTCCCACATTTGGTTTTGTTGGGATCTGGTCACCCTAATCCTGAATCACTGAGGCTATCTCTGTGCTGCCTTTTCTTTCCCCTTGTTAGATACTGAACCAAGCCGGAGGAATAACAGAGCTTGAGATGGAGCGAGACAACTTGTTCAGGGAACTCCAGTCTGCTGAGGCTCGTCTGAAGGTGGGAGAGAAGATCGCCCGAGACCTGACAGAGGAGTACGCCACGCTGAGAAACAGCCACTTAACTCTGGCTAAGGCCCGTGATGAAGAGCTGGCCCAGACTGAAGAGCTGAGCACTGAGCTGCTGACACTGGCCAAGGCCCAGGACGCCCTCCGTTGGCAGCTGCAGGAGCAGCAGCAGCACGTGAAGAGCACCTCCCAGTGCCTGCACAGTGAGATGGACAGGGTGCAGGCCTTGATCAGCCGCATGTCACGTAACAGAGTCAAGGTGAGACCGTTTCTTCAGATGCAGAGGAAATGCAAATAGGAATGGGCAAAAGGGACTTTTAGTTCCTAGTTTAATTCCTGAATTAAGTTCACATCACTCCATAGTTCCTGGAACTTTTGGGGCTTATGGAGTTCCCCACACCAGAATTAAAATGTTGTCAATATTGAAACTACTCAGTTTTGTTGGAAAACCAAACATAGATCATGTTAGTCCCAATCTCGGCTATCCAAAAGAAAAATGTCATTCAACTCCAACATAAGCAGAACATGTTCTTGTCCGTGTATAAAACGATAAAACAAAATTTGTCTTGTGAGGATCATGGTTCTCACATTTCTTCAAACAGTTCATGCAACCATTGCAACATGATTTACTGCACCTTTGGGTACACAAGAGTAATATTTCCCACATAAGTTCCCATGTTCTACTCCCAGACAAAGTCATGCAAGAAATGTGCAAATGTGATTTTGGAGGCAAAAAAAACATTTTCTTTTGATTTCAAAAAACTTTTGAATTTGGGGTAAATTTAAATCTTCAATTTTAAATATTATACTTGCCATTGTTTTATTTTAAATGTTTATTCATCATTGTATTTACAGCTTGAGGATCTGGCAGCTTTGGACAAGGAGCAAAAAACTATGGAAAAAACTGTAAGTATTTTTGTACAAAACATATATGTGTCCAACATATACTGGGATCATTAAACCAACTTACCTCCTTTGCACTTTTGCTCATATGCTCTCTCACATAGCTACTCAGACACCAAGACGAGATCAAAGACATGCTGGAGAAAATGAGGAACAGCTACGATGAGCAGCAGAAGAAACTGGAGAAGAAAGTGTGAGGCCCAGAGCATGTTTGTCATTTACTCGTGCACAGGCTTAGTTACGATGAAACATCATTATCTTTCCATTTCCAGTCATCAAACAGCCAAACCCATCAGGATCAGGATGTATATTTCCCCAGTGTTCATCCTACGCGCATCTGCTCTGTGGTCCCCCTCTTTGATTTGAGTTCTAAGCTTTATTTGCTGTGTGTGTGTGATGTGGTCTCTTTGCATTGCCCTGTGATGTGGATTTTGGTCGCTACTCTCTTGTTGCTAAGCCTGTGTTTGGTCATCAGGGTGGAAATGGTCAAAGAGCAGCAGGAGAACAAGAGAGTGATCCGTAATCGCCAGCACAAACTATCTGAGCAGAGTGCGGTGAGCATGGACAATCCCATACTCAAATGATGTAGATACTATCACTGTTTTGCAACCTCTAAATGAATGTTCACTTGGTTTTAATGTGTCATGTTTATTATTTCTGTTCAAGGCCCTGATGTGCTCTCAAAGCCAAGTGAAAGAGCTAGAAGATGAGACCTCGAAGCTGCAGCTTCAAGTCAAAGAGCTGAATGAGGAATACCGTGTGAGGCTCGTGTGCTATTTACAGGACTTAGCTGTGAGTTGCAGTGCTCGCACAAGCATGTCTAAAAAGCGTTGCGGAACAATGTCTAACACAATATCCGTCTGTACGCCTTTCATTTTAGGAGTACATGGACGGACTTGGAGAAGGTAAAAGCCCTTCAGAGACTTCTAAGATGAGAGCACACGTGGACAGCATGCTCCAGGATGTTCGTTCATCCTACAGGGTCAGGGAGCAACAGCTCGCCTATGCTGCTCGCTCGTATAAGAAGAGGCTTCAGAAGATCACCAAGTCCCATCATGCTCTCCTTATTGCATACAGGTGAGACTCCCTGTGCGCTTTACTGTTCGTTGAGACACAGGTATGTGTCTTTTTATGTCCTGCTTTTCAGTGTTTATACCTATTCCATAATCATGCTCCTAATACGTGCTACTACGCGCTACATGTTTCCCAACCTTTTTTTGCTTATGACCTTTTGATATAATGCAATGTCTACTTGTGACCCCTCATAACAAGTTGCATATAGTGGGCAACTCGGGGGTCTGAGAAGTGAAGCCAATGAGGAAGTGCCTTCATTTTGCATTCTTTCTAATAGCCAGCAGGGGGCGACTGCTCTGGTTGCAAAAAGAAGTCTGACTGTATAGAAGTCTATGAGAAAATGACCCTACTTCTCACTTGATTTATTACCTCAGTAAACATTGTAAACATGAGTTTATGGTCTCAATCGCTAGTTTCACGTCTTCTTCAATACAGAATGATGTTCATTTAGTAAATTATGGTCCCATTTAGAGTCAAATAGACGATAAAGCAGGGTATGCTTTAGGGCGTGGCTACCTTGTGATTGACAGATCACTACCACGGCGTTGTTCGGTCTGGGAGTTGTCTGTGTTTTCGTCTTACAACTTTAACCCTTTCACAGTGTGTTTTCTGTTCATGAAAGTTAATTATAACCTTTTTGGTCGCCTAAAAATGTCTCATTCAGCGTTCAGTTGTACTTAGCTCCACCCTCTCGTGTCACCACTGGTTGCAAATAACCAAGGTGGAGACAGCCAAAAGCCAAGATGGCGATGGCCTAATTGCCGAACTTGAAGCTTCAAAACGGTGGTCCACAAACCAATGGGTGACATCACGCTGACTACGTCCACTTCTTATATAGAGTCTGTGGTTGCATATGTATGAGTAAGTGAGTGATTTTCCTTTAAGCGATGATGAATTTTGAAATATTTTAGGGGCCTGAAGAGGTTAACAATTTTGGTATTTTAAAAGGGATTATAGGAAGATTAGAGATTCAATCCAAAAACAATTTTGAGGGGTAGGTCACCAGCACTGCCATCAAGAGCAAATTCCCAGTTAATCCATAAGGAGTAACTGGCCACGTCGATACACTGTGATCTTTAGGGTTCAGAGGGACCAGATCTTGGCCAAACCGGAGAGCGGTCTTGACCCTGGACCCCCAGAAGCCCATTTCAGCCTGGAGCCGACAGAGCTCAGAGATGAAACTGAGAAGGAGCTCCAGCACCTTCGCCAGGACAAAGCGAGGCTGGAGGGTCAGCTGCAGGCGGCCCGGGAACAGGTAAACGCAAAAGAAAGATGGCTGCTTTGAAGTGGGTTGATCTGCTTTTGTTTTGTCTGGTGAATGCTTGTATTTGGTCTGTGGGGACTCTTCTTTGTGTCCATAGCTACTTCCCTTATAAAGACAAACAGCGTTTGTTTTGTGAGCGGTGAACCGGAGAAATGACTTCAAGTTTGTGTCCTACGGCAACAAAAAGCTTTACTGCTGCAGATCATGTAGCAGAACTGATGGGTGTGAAATTTGTCGTTATTAAATCTTAACTGGGTGGTTGTCACGGTGACTATCGATGGGAGCAATGTCAGCAGTTAATGTTTTTATAGAAAATGTTTGCCTTTTTTTGGAAATACGCTAATTTGTATAGTAGAGCAGGGATTTGCAAACAAGCAGGGACTCCAGGAAGTCACTGCATCTGGCCAAGAAATATTCAAAGATTGTGATATCCCATAAAACCAGTCGTTTTAGCATTTCCTGTTTGTGTACAGATTAAACAAACAAGATATAACATGTTAATTATTGAGCTTTAGAGAAGCTGAGCCTAGCTGTTTCTCTTTGTTTCCGGTTTTCATGCTAACCATCTGCTGGATGTAGCTTCATATTTATCATACAAATATGAGAGGTGTAGTAGAAATTTGTTTATGGTGAGTCAAGATCCTTCACCCTGACGTTTCCGTTGCAGGTGACTGTCTTCAAAAAGCCTGTTCCGAATTTTAGCCATCAGAGGTGAGTGTCAGTTTTGCATTTTTACCAAATGACAAATGTGGTCAGCTGCGGATTGTGTCATTAAAAGTTATGAAATATGAATCTTTATCAGGCTGGCATGCGAGGAATCCTTGTCTGACGTAAGGAAACAGCTGAGGGAGATCACCGAGTCTACACTGGTAAACAAAACTTTAAACTTTGGAATGTCAGATTACATCCCTCACACAAACCTCAAACTTTAGTATGAGGAAACAAAGTATTGTCTGTGGTGAAGGTTGATTTGATTTCCTTTCTTCAAACAGGTGAGCTTTGAGAAAGAGCGTGCCCTTCTCATCACCAGGGCATCAGTTGCAGAGGCGCAGGTGTCGGAGTTGCAGGACTACATGGACAACCACCTGGGCAGGTCAGGAAGTCGCTCGATGTGTAAGTCATAAAATGTTCACTTTCAGAGGAGCGTTACATTGAGCTTTACCACTACCGCAGGTATAAAGAGGAGATCTCACATCTGCGTGGGACACAGGACGTCGGGCGTTCCCAAAGTGCTAATTCATCACTCCATTAAGAAAACTTGCCACAAAATCTGAACTCCAGTCATATATATTAAAATGTATATTAAAATGACAGTTTTAAGCATTTATTTAAGTAAAATCATACACAAACCCGTGATTGTAAGGTGGTTTTATTCAAATTAAAACATTTAATTCCTTTTTAAGTGGATGAATCTATCTGAATACCTTGTTTTTGACCAGAGAACATATGTATGGTGTGCGTTTAAACCATCACTAGGTGGTGCTACTCATGCTGGTGGTTTTCTCTATGAAAGGCCCCCAAAGAAATCCGGCCTTGAGAAAAAAATGCTTGGAATGTTTGTAAAGCTTATGTCAATTTCACGAGCTCGGGAGAAGAAAGCGTGGTGACAATGAGGGGTCACCCTGGTGAGAATAATGTCATTACATGTTACCCAGACACATACACGCCCGTGAATACTTTCCCCTCAATGCTGTGCTGAGAACGGTGGCGCAAACAAACCAGGCTTTTTTTTCTTCCAGAATGAGGGTTCATATTTATAACCTCAGTGTTGGCGTGAATAGGCATCTATTCCCTTTAAATCCATTTAACAGTGAAAGGCTCTGCATTTTTTTCTGATGTGTTTTGGTAGCTGGGTTTCTGCCATAGCTGGCATAACTTTAACATTGGGAAGTCCTTTTTGGAAAAGGTACTTTAAATGTTGAAAGGTTTGGTTAAAAAATGTTAGTAAGATTTATGTTTTACGTCGAAAACGATAAAAATACTCTGGGGAACGATGGGAAAAGTGGAGGAGATGGAAAGAGTCATACGCATGTCACCCCAATCCTCTTTTCAGGGGGCATGCCAGCCGTGGGAGGGAGGGAGCAGGGGTGTGAAAGTTTGAGAGGAATGGGAAGTGGGATTTTGTTAGTAATGTATTACACTCCCAGGGCCCTGGGAAAAGGGGTGGGGGGTGTTCAGCTTGGGTCCATGCCAACATAGTCACTGTGCCAAAGCGCCGGGGTGCTGGGGACCACTCCTCTCACCGGCAGATCTGTGGGAAAATCAAAACCAGGTTGTTCTTTGCTGCTCCGCCAACAAAGACACGATGTGCCTGCAGAGGCCTCTGCAAACTCGTACAAATAAAGTGCACTCTGTGTAAACAAAAAGCAAGAAAAGTAGTAGATAAGTAGAAACTGTAACATTGCTAGAGTTGCATAGAGTAGAGGGTGAAGTCTGGTGCACCACAGCTGGTCTCCAAGGCAACATGCCAAGTTTTCTTCCCAACTTATGGCATTTTAGAAAAGTTCACTTCTTGGACTGGGAACAACTTTTTTACTAACAACTATAAGTGGTCACTATTATGATGCAAATACTGATAATAATAATGATTATATTAGATTCAATTAGTCTAATAAATGTGGCAACAAAAAAAAACACTTTAATTTAAATATTTGCTGCTATGTTGAATAAGACAAACAAAGATATTGTTTAAATAGTATAAAAAAGTCCCATTTTATATAGGAGTGGTTGGTGATATCATCTGCTGTTAATCTAATATGAAACATCTGTTCAGACGTCAGTGAAACAACCAGAAGATTGTGGCTTTTGACAAGTTTAGTTCGAAATCTAATTGATTTAAAAAAAAAAAAGAAAACTTAATAATGACAGTGAGTTCCCCATTTTCTCAAACCAACATGTAGACAGTTCCAGTGGCATTTATCACCCAAACCCTCAAACCTACATACGATAAATCAGTTAATGTGAAGCAGTAATTGAGTGATGAGATATTACTTGTGCGTGTGGTGAATGTCGGCTCAGGAGGAGCAATAGAAAGAGTTGGAAATCATCCTACTGCATTTTTCACTCACAGATGTGAAAGCCAGCCAGTTAGACACAAAAACATTGGAAAATAGGGTCCAGGTTGAAAAATACAGTTTTTACAGTTAATCTTTAATGATCGTTAGACGTTTTTTATGTCTTATGTCTTGTTGCATTTAGTCCTTCAGTATAATACATTTTAAACTTCCTCAGAAATTACCTTCAGACTAATTGGATCCTTTCAAAACTGAGCATTTTAAGGTCCACATAGCGTTTATTTCAGGACTATATTCATGCATTGCATTCTGTAATATTGTGCAGGTGTTGCCTCTGTACTAAAGAGCTCATGTGCAGCACTCTCCAAAGATGATCACCATCTCGTCCACTGAAATGTTCCTAAATAGTTTTATATCATCTTATATTGGCAAAAAAAAAAAGACTTTTCTGTCCTTTTGGTCTGCCACAAAAATGTCTTTTCCTTTTTGTCATATGAAATAAAATAACTGTATGTGACTTTTTAAATTTCAAACTAAAGTTTTACATTATTCATTTCAGGGTTCAACATTAATGTTTTTTTTCCTGGGTCAGAAATCGACTTGCCCAAAGTCAATTTTGACCTGTCCCTATACAAACAGTTTTATTTATTAACAGTTATCAAATTATAACAAAGACCAAAGTTAATTGTCATGTTTGATCTAGATTTAAGTAAATGAATCTGGAGTTTCGCTCACATCCTCTAACACCACCCAACTAATCCGATCAATTGAATAGTTGACTAACTAATCGATAAATTGTAGCAACTTTATTGTTGAGCCTTGCATTTGTGAGTTGAAAACTATTACCTACCCAATAGTGCTATGCTTGTCTTATAACACAGTCCAGTTAAAACACTAAAACACAATACTTTGGTCGTCGACAAATGACAATCTGCGAATTCATAAAAATATTGTGAGTGATTTTTTAACAGAAATACATAGACCATTAGCATTCTGGTCTATGTGAAGTCCCTGACTTAATCAACATCACAACTGCAAGTAAACGTTTGATGCTTTTTCACTTTCTCTTCTC
Source organism: Sebastiscus albofasciatus (assembly GCA_916701655.1). Classification (NCBI taxonomy): domain Eukaryota; kingdom Metazoa; phylum Chordata; class Actinopteri; order Perciformes; family Sebastidae; genus Sebastiscus; species Sebastiscus albofasciatus. Next base: position 142,703 of record CAKAOI010052336.1, read on the forward strand.
TCTTCTGTTTTGTCGATGATGCTTTAGGCCCAGATTTTGTTTTGTGAGCAGCACAGTGGGAAAGAGGTTGGATGAATGTGTCGTCCCGAGGATGGGAAGCAGGGTGGAGCGATGCAAGAGGAAGTACCTCACATGGCCTGCGATGGGCCGCTCGTCAAGAGGCCCTTTGTTTTAGGAGGTTAATGCCTAATTGATACAGGCTTAATGAGAGCGGCCTGTGTATGCAGAGTGTGTGAGCCGGGGGGCTGGACGGCCCTGCCGTAATTGGAACGGACAAGCCTTGTGTGGAGGAGTGCACGGGGAAAAGATTTATGGGAACGCAAGGAAAGTAGAGGCCGAGTGGGAACGAGGAAGAAAAGGTGACAATGAGTAGGAGGAATGTGGAGGCAGTGGGAGAGGAATCCGGTGTGATAGTGAGAGTATTGCAAGATCATGAGAAAGAAATGGAGTGACAATGGAAACGTGAGCATGAATGTTCCCATGGATGTCTAGTTAATGCTCATTCATGTTTTCTGGGTTGTTTCTTGAATTCTCCCATGATACTGATTGAGTTTTAAGTTGCTGCAGTTTGTATGCAATGCACCAATAGATAGGATTAGCCCAGTACAATTTTTATGTTGGCTATTAATGAAAAAAAATGCCAACATAAACTATGTAACTGTCTGTCTGAGACACCTGTCTTTTCTTTTCTGATGAGCTGTCTTTTCGACCCCCTCTTTCAGTCTGACAGTCTCAGACTATTCATGCAAGAGTCCCCAGCTTTCCCCCCAGACAAGCTTTCAGTATGGAGGCTAGAGAGGCATTAAGAGGGAGGAGGGAAGGGGCAGGAGAGGGGAGCACAGAAGAACTGTGCACTTCAGAAAACCTTGAAGAATCAGGACTGAAAGCTATGGAGATTCTGGGTGGCTGAGAGAGAGAGAGAGAGAGAGGGGAAAAAAAGAATGAAAAGAAGAAAAATAAAGGGGGTCAGATGAGAGGGGAAACAATAGAAAATGGATTTTTGGAAGTGATGCTTGAACAGAGTGAGCTGCAAAAAGAGACCAATTTGAAGGTATAAAAATGTTGAGGAAAGACAGAATATAGTGTGAGAAAATGGAGGAGGAAGAGTTACAGTAAGGGTGAGAAAGACAGGGGAGGGAGGCAGCTTGATGAACAAGAGCGAGTGAGAATGAGGCTGAGTGTCGGTGAGGGAAGGAGAGAGGGACAGACCCTCTGTTTTCCCACACTCGGCCGGTTCCCACAGCGGACCTGGCTAATCCCTGTCTTAATTGGGGGAGAATTCCAGCGCACATGTTCCCCTGGAATGAGCGTAGGGCGAAGGGAGAGGAAGGCTCGGGGAGCTTCTGACACATCAGACAGGCCACAGCGGCTGGGCTGATGCACAATGTGTGAGTGCACTTTGTTGGAATATAAACACGCCGCCTGACTGTCAGCACGTCTGGTGCATAAATGGCTTCACAAGTTCCTCTGTTTCGTTTTCTTCGCGCTCGATTCCAACATGAGAAGTGCTCTTAGCAGCCACTTAGCATTGCTTAGTCACATTGCACCATGTGAGAAGCATGTAACTTGAAAGTTTCATTTCATGAATGTTAAAAGGAAAAGCCATCCTAAAACACTCTCACGCTGTTAAAGGGTCAGTTCACCCAAATTGTAAAAACACATGTTTTTTCCCTTTTACCTCTAGTTTAATCTAGCCATGAACAGCTTCAATTTTATGCCAAGAATTTAAGATATTTATCTCAAAGATTTATGGTGATATTCAAATTGGTGAATGGGAATTTAGTTATGGTGCAAAATTTTAAGAATATTGACACCATTTGCCAATTATTATTATAATTGGGGCTTCTGGAAAGACTAGTTGGCAAACATAGTGGAGCATTTAGCAGCTAAAGTACCAGATATTTCCTTTAGGAGTTGGTGGAGACCAAATCAGAGCAAATAGAAAGTGAATATTGGACTTACATTCATCAGCGGGGCATAAAGACAACTTAAGATAAATACTACTGTTGCTCCATATCTGCTGAAAGTGTAAATAGTAGGGCTGTCAATCCATTAAAAATATCTAATCGCAAATTAATCACGCATTTTTTTTATCTGTTCAAAATGTACCTTAAAGGGAGATTTGTGAAGTATTTAATATTCTTATTAACATTGGAGTGGGCAAATATGCTGCTTTATACAAATGTATGTATATATTTATCATTGGAAATCAATTAACAACACAAAACAATGACAAATATTGTCCAGAAACTCTCACAGGTACTGCATTTAGCATAAAGAAATATGCTCAAATCATAAAATGGCAAACTGCAGCCCAACAGGCAACAACAGCTGTCAGTGTGCCAGTGTGCTGACTTGACTATGACTTGTCTCAAACTGCATGTGATTATCATAAAGTGGGCATGTCTGTAAAGGGGAGACTCGTGGGTACCCATGCAACCCATTTTTGTTTACATATCTTACGGTCAGAGGGCAAGGGACCCCTTTGAAAATGGCCATGCCAGTTATTCCTCGCTAAAGTTTTGTGTAACTTTTGAGCATTATTTAGCCTCCTTCGTGACACGCTAGTCTGACATGACTGGTACCAATGGATTCATTAGGTTTTGTAGTTTCATATGATACCAGTAAAATTGAGCCCGATACAACCTCCTAATTTTGACAGCCCTGGCAAATAGGTGACTGTTTGGTAAAGTATGTTTTTGTAAGTTTGGTGAACTGACCTTTTAAGGGAAGAAAAACAATAACAGCGTTTGGGGTAGCTTCCAATTTTAGTATTCTCAAATCACCAAACATAAAGAACATGACTAAGATATTTCCAGAGCAGTTTTGAAGTGGTTTGAAATTGTTTCGATGAGCTAAAACCAAAAGTAAATAACAGGTTTTGTTCAAGGTCACGAGGGCAATTTTTCCATCAACAGCTGCCTCAATAGACCAGAATGCAATGCAGCTACAGCACACGTTATAGAGTAAAGGATTTGAATCAATGATAAACAACATTGTTCAGTTTGCTTGCTTGGTATCTATCACATAATGCCTGTTTCCCTATTTTTGATTATAAGCAATAACATCACCGCTTTTCTCTGGCGATAGTTCAAATGAATCCTGGGAAATGTAGGAAATCATTACTTTATGTATAACTTCGAGAGGCTTGAGAGAAACAGGAGAGAACTACAAACCTTAATATACATGTAACCAATTGATCATATAACACATTTTTTTTCCTTTAATAGTAATAAATGAACACCTGCATAAGTTTCATAATAAGAGCACCATTGAATAACATCATGTTTTCACATTTTTCACAGCACAGTGCACCAGGCGTATCTGTTGACAAATCTGGCCCTGGAGCTGCGCTTTGCAGGAGAGAAATGCAAGGGGATACTAGTAACATAACAAAACCACTGTGAGTGGCAGTTTCGTTCCTGCCTACCTCTCTCCATAAACAATTTGAACAATAGGCACAGTGCAATATGTCTCTGAGGAGGTAACCCAAAACGACTTCTCAGAGGATCAAGATAACAGGCAAAAAAAAATGGGTGCAGAAGGGGAGGCAGTATTGCAGGATTAGATGGGAGAAACACAGAGGTGGGTGGCAGGTAGCAAGAGAAGAACTGAACTGATCTGCCAGGGAGGTTTCTCCCCTTTGTGTAGACAATCAGACAGGTTTAGTCTGAAAACCATAATCCTCGTTGGTTAATTGGCAGGGTTGGAGAGCCCTTCCAAAGACAGGTGTGCTCTCTTGTAGAGAGTAGACTCTCAGTCTGGGGTTCACTATCCAGAGGGCTGACGTCAGCTGTATGAGGAAGTAAGATAGAGAAGTCAAGTGTGTTACAGACTTCTGATTTTAGTACAGGGTGAACTGTAGGAAATTGAAAGTTACCCTTAGGATCATATTTTAAAATAGGTGTTAGTGAATATTTAATTTTTTCATCATGCTAGCAGCGTGGCTCTAGAGATGGCAATCTGTTGGTCAGTCCACCACATGTCCAGACTGAAATGTCTCAGCATCTATTGGATGGACATTTATGATCCCCAGACGATGAATCCTATTGACTTTGGTGATCCCCTGACTTTTCCCCCAGCACCACCATGAGGCTCACATTTTTGTTTTTTAATAACTTCTTTCTACAACTATTGGATGAATTGCCATAGAAATTAGCTTCAGGCATTCATATCCCCCCTCAGGATAAATTGTAATAACTTTGTTGAGCCCTTAAAGGTGCTAAACACGGGATTGGGAGTTAAGCAAGTTAATCTGTGTGGCACCTTTCAACAACAAAGCTATTCAAAATATTTTACAAAGACATACTATGATATAAAATAGAGAAAAGCAGCATATCCACACTTTTGAGAAGCTGGAATCAGCAAATTGTTAGGCATTTCCGACTGAAAAATGAGTTAAACAATGAATGTTTTATCAAATTAGTTACAGCTGATTGACGAAATTGATTAATTGGTTCAGCTCTATATGCCCATATTCAGTTATTACTTCTTGATAGCAGACAAAGTATACTTTGCTTAAAAGGTCCTAAATGCGAGACTGGGAGCATTTCTATTGCCTCTCGACGGCTTTCAATATGGCAACAGCAAGCCAGCGGCTCGCAGCTAACGGTGCTAACAACGGCGAAAGTACTGACAGAGCTAACAGTGTTAACCTGAGGGGGAATCGGAGGGTGGGGACTGCAACGACGCTGTTGGTCATGACAGCGTTATCAGCTGTAACCGCCGTATTAGAGCAGTGCAGAGCAGTGCAGAGCAGTGCATAGCGGCGGCTGTGAGCACGCTCACATGCACGAACATGCACAATGAGCACGGCCAGCCCGGCAATGTAAACAAAGCACAGAGAAGCTCTGATTACAACACACACAGAGGGAGAGTGACTTCGTTCTCTGCTCAGGTACACATTACTCCACTATGTCTTTACATAGACAATAGTTGTTTTCTGCTATATTTATGCTATGCATATCGAATTTAGCATCATTAACTTTTAATCTCGCACCATTATCAGGTCAAAATTGATATTTGTCCAATACTTTCGTTTATCACGAAATACCTACAAATCTAATTCCCATCAGCTTCTGCTGTACTTTGTGTTTAATGCTAACTGAGAAATGTCAGCATTCATTAACACGGTTAAACCTACCTGTTAAACATCAGAATCAATCGATCCATCCACCCATTCACCTCTTTGCTACTATGTGAGCCTGTTTCACCTTGTCATGCCACAGTGAATGTCTCTAAGTAGCCTTATTAGAGTATGATGTCAGTGTTTGGAGGTTTTTGTGGTTGTACCCCCTGCAGGCGATGTCAGCCCCAGGATATGGCGAGGAGATGGCAGCTGTGTTCATCTCAAACGGTGGGGTAGCGAGCGGGCCTTCGTTGGAGGGGGTCGCAATTCATTCACCCTGTCTTTCCTTACAATACTTTTTTTTTTGGCGGGAAAGCACCAAAGACGCTTGTTTGACCCAACTTGTGTTTCTTTGCGGGACCCCCTCCCTGAGAGAAGTGTCGCCCGCCTCCACTCTCATACACCATGTCCACCCTGTCTTGATTGATTTTCAGTGCGCATTTTGGAAGGGATTACAGCCATCTGCAGGCTCTTGAGGAACAAAGGGGGCTCCTCGCTCTCCTCCCTTCAGTACTTCAGAGGGATAACATGGCCAGATAAACATGCTTTTGCACCGCTCTGCACTTGTTCTCTATTCTGCCTTGACCTCTCAACCCACCCAAACTGCCCACTCAACTTTAAAGCTGACCACGTTATTCTCTCCTGCCCTCCCCCTGCTCTGTGAATAGAGGCTACTCATCGTTTTTTGCAAATTGCTCATTACAAAAAGGCGAATATGAGTCAGTGCCTTATAAAAACTGTTGCACTGAAGGAGTTCTGCCATCACACATGTTGTTTGGTTGCAGCTTGCATTTCTCTCGCCTGAAGATACGAGTCGTGCATTGCAAGTTAGCATTTTCTCAGATGTGAACATTCACAGTTTCCATTCGGGTATCATCACTTCCAGCTGTGCAAGGGCGTTATGGGAACAAGGAAATTGTCAGCTGGGCATCTGGGATGCCAAAGTGTGGTCATGGACTTCAGGCTCATTGTCAGCTGGTGCCGAGCTGATGGAGAGGCAACAAGATGCGCAGCCGCTGAGTCACAGGAAGAGGTGGACACACCACTCGGCCTAATGTTGAGTTGCAGTGGGCTGGATTACCATTAGGGCAAAAATATTTGTTTATGTGGAAAATAAGGCCTGATGAGATCCACAGCTGTTTGTTAATCACTTCTTACTAATCTAGTTTGTGCAGAATCTGTGTGTCAAGTGTGTTGCGACCGCTGTTTTGGATCCACAGGAGCAGCTGCGGACCAAGCTGTGGGAACGATTAGATGATAAAGCCATGAAAAGACAATTCTCGTAGAAAGAGATCCAGGTGACGGACCAGTGTGAGAAGAAGAAGCTCTGTTATGCACCGAGCGAGATCAGGCTATAGGACAGGAATGAAAATGGATTAAGTCATTACTGTTACACTGTCAGAAGATGTTAATTGTTATATATAAGAAACTGAAGCTAATTCACTGATGTTCCTGAAGTGAAAATGTTAATTTTTGCAATTCTGCGGACAGAATTACATTTTCAAACAAAGTCAGATGTATTGGTAGAAGCCAAAATAACAGGAGAAGGATAAACCCGGGTTGACACAACAATTTTCGCTACAACTTCTCTCTGTTTTGGAGATTCTTGGGCTTATAAACAGCAGTCCTTAAATGTGAACAACCTCAATTCCATGATAACTGTGTGAACTCGATCCACTGAGGAATATCGTGTGATACAATCCAAAGCTCCAGAACAATAATTGACCTTGTGAGATTGTATCAACTGCTGTTTTTCCAAGGTTAAGGTGAGGGTAAGCAGCCGGGATGGGGGATTTTGGCCAATCACAGGTCATTTCAGAGAGAGAGCGCTCCTATTGGCTGTTCATTCAACGGAGGCAGCTGTCAATCACTCGCTAACTCTGATCAAACGGTCGAAATAGGCAGCGCTGATCAAATATGAATTAACATTCTGTTACTGTAATGCCTATTTATCGCGTAAAATGTTTTCAGGAACATCTTGTAGTGTACTGTTTAGCTGTAAAATGAGAACGTTTGTTTCTGAAAACATTTGAGGTGAGAAATAGTCATTACAGTAACAGAATATTGATTCATATTTGATCAGCGCTGCCTAGTTTGATCGTTTGAGTCGGAGTTTGCGAGTGATTGACAGCTGCTCAGAGACGGCAGGCTCCAGCTTGGCTCTGATTGGTTGTTTTCTTCCGGTCTATGCAGTCTTGCAGATGCCGTTAGGAGCACCAAAGGATATGATTTTTTTTTCAGATTACCTGTCTCATGCACTACTGTCAGGATATTGTGACCGTTTTATAAAATAACTTTTTTTTTTATCATATTTCCTCCGATCTCTCCTACTTCAGCTTTAAGATATATCTAATATTGAGGAAAAACTCTTCAAAAACTCTTTAAAAACTTTAAAATTGCAATGAATGCAAGTAGATAAGTTCAATATCAGACTGGATCTGCAGATTTGATATCTCTCAGTATCAGGGGGGTTTGCAGGTCTGATTTGTGGACCTTTATATAGCTGGATAACAGGGAGAGTTTCTGCTGCAAACATAAGGACCTGTGCTCCGGGTTGGGTGGGGTGTTGTTGTGCTGGACTACGAGGGAGTGTCCTGGAGCACTTTGCCCCCGTATATGCTCTCATCTCTGGAGCTTTGTCTCCGGCCACTTCCCTCAAACTCCCCCAGGGGCTGACGGAAGTCCACACCCGACCACTCTCTCTCCCTTCGCTTTGGATTCCCCTTTCCAGAGTGCTCCCCGCCTCGCCGTGTCCATACCTCACCTAAACAACACAAAATGACAGATTAAAGAGAGGACGGGGGGGAGGAGGGCTTATTGTGTGTCTGCAGCACTCTGGAAAACAAATGAAAATCACTCATAGCACTAAAGGAATGCGTGCAATCATCAGTGGTGTGCAATATGATCATATAGAAGCTGTTTTGGGATTGTACGCTATGTGCATACAATTAAACAGTATTAATTGCTTTTGTTTATCAATTGCAAAGCTTTACTGTGCAACTGTGTCATTGTGGCTGCACTGACATTTATACTGCAGTTTTGGGGGTTCAAGCTGGGGTCACAAAGAAGTGACAACAATGCAGGAAGTTGAGCTTTGTCAAAAACCGCACATGATGTATGAGTCGTTAGTATAATTTGAGCGCTCTTTGTTTTGGCTTATCAGGCCTGCAGCAGTAACCTCAGATGTACTGAAGGGGAGGGGGCAGAGGTATGTGTGCATGTGTGTGTGTGTGTGTGTTTGCAGGGCCGAGCAACTCAGGGCCCCCAGCTATACGGGATGTTTTAAAGGAGCACTGAGGCAGTAAATAGCTGGGGAGGCTGGAGGTTCAGTCACATGAACTACTGATGCGGTGGCAAGCCGGTGTCAGGGTTTCTATGGGAGATACGTGTAGCTCGCCAGACACGGAAGGCATGTCGAGCTTTTGTGATTTTTTTTTTTTCCCACATTTAACCTAAACACCATGTAAATTCCCCAGCTGCTCTTTTTCAAGCGGATTTACTGCGTGCAGTAAATCTGAGATTTTACAGAGGTGTGTGCATGTACATGTTTCTGCAGAATTTTGCAAGGAGGAGAAACAGGTGCTGAATTTATCATCAGAGGATCAGTAATATGGGGGTTTCTGTATTATCTACCATGCAGCTCCTGCGTAACAGATATGGTCTGTAATGTTGTAGATAAGATGCTGTTCAGGTTGGAAACAAACTTTCACTCCAGGCTGAAGGTCTTAGTTGGAAAGAGATTTGGTTTGAATGTGTCTTCACGCACACGCGGTCAGGATAAAGCGAGCGACTGTGTGGCACCTCAGCTCAGCCGAGTCTGCCACGGCGCTCCCTTAATGGCAATTTATTGCTTCCTGAATCCTGAAAATGGGAGGCTGAGGACAACAGAATTCCAATCGCTATTTTCTACCTCCTTCCCCGTCCGAGCGCTCTCAGGGTCCTCAACACTCCTTAAATCTCTCTGGCTTTTTTAGGCCTCTCGCTCTCTTTAGGGCATGCCGTTTGTTCTGAGCTTTCATGGTTCTGATTCATGGGTACTTGAAGTGACTTATGTCTGAGAAAAGTTTACCATGCTAGAAACCTTTGGAACCAAATACTATAGTGTTGGTTAAACTGTATTGATGTGTTAGCTGAGAGCGCTGATAAATGAATAATCCAGCTGCATAATGTTTGCGGAGCATGAAATCACCAAAGTTCAAAGTGAATATATGAGAAAAGAAAAATAATAAATGCATGGATGTTTTCTTACAGTATATTTTAATAACAGACAAACACAAAAATAATCCACAATACTGAGACAATGTTGTTTTTTTCATGCCGTTGTTTCTAGAATTTCTTATTAACATATTTACATTCTATTAACATATAAATTCACATACAAATAAACAGCAAAAAAAATGGCAGTGTACGCATTTAAGACATACCGCTCCAGCACATGGCGGTAATTTGGTATGAACACCCTCCTCTTGTTGATATAGTGCACATTAGATATGAAATAATGTAACAGAACAGATTTATAAATGCATATTTTTGTGTGTTTCTCTTGAGCTAGCCATGTCCAATGTACTATGTATGTTACCATACCATCACTTTTCGTATCATATAACTACACTGGACTGTTGTCGTCAGTTTTATAAACATTGCTGATTATATACAGGTGAATATCTCGTGTGATAATATCAGCAGAGAGCAGTGAATGACTCGACAACAACAAAACGTATAACTGCTTTGGCAACGCTGCTGCAATTCCACTCCCAACATAGTTTTTAAATAATTCTCTTAAAAGTCGAATTAGTTCAATTTTTGCAGAAATATTGCGTGACTACTGAAATGTACTGTGATACAAGCCTGCATCTCCTTTACAGAAGCAAAATCTCAGAGGTGGCTAGCATATGAAAGAAGTGCTCTCAGCACTAGTTTGTGAAAGCTGCTCAGGTAGCCTTTAGCTTTGTGTCACTACTGTATGTGCTCACATCATCTGTACATATATTAAATTCTCAATCGCTCCGCTATGCTACATATAGTTGCTTTTTATTTGGTTTTCAGTGCTTGCAGCATCACACTTTTCCAGATCATTCCCTTTCCGTTATCAGTGCAAATATATATATTTTAACATTTTTTTTTTTTTTTAATAATCTCCTTAATAATAGTAACACTGAGGTTGACCCCCAGCACAGGGGGTAGCCAGCAAAACATCACTTTCCCATGGCCTGAACAAAAAGGTGTATCCTCACTGGGATACCAAGGCAGTAAGCTTTCTTTAGAACTTTTCATAAATTTTCCTGAGTTTCAAAGCGATGACTCTCAATAGGCCTGAATTAATGGCTTCACTTAATTTATCCCGAATGGAAAGCTTTTCAATAGACTTTCTCTGAACCCGCATAATGACACTGCTGCGTGTAAGAACTGTCCAACGCCAAATGCTTCATTTCAACCACGTCTCTCGTGTCACAACCAGGTTCTTTCTGACCCCGGCGTCTGCGTATTGCACTGAAATGGTGCTGGGAAAAGTCCATTTCACTCCTCAGACCTTTTGGGAAGTCGGCTGGTGGCGCCATGGCTGCGTCGACCAACGGTTTGCGCACCTGGCTTCTTCTTCCGAAACATGGAACAGGTTTGTCCATGAGTTTGGCCTGGCGTTCAAGTACGGCCTCAACTCTGAGCGGTAGACAAGCTGCTGCAGAGTTTTGAACTCAGTCTACAGGCAGCTCGCAGGGTATCTGCTGGGCTGCTTTGGCTATCGTGTAAGCCCGCTGGAAGTCCTTGTAGCGGGGAGCGCAGCCCAACCAGGCCTCACCAAAGTGGACCCGGCCGGTGAAGAGAAAGCTGCCGGGTCCCGGTTTGACGCCGCACTGCAGCAGAGTCCTGACCTCGCCCCGGCTGGTCAGGCGACTGTTGCCGGTGAACAGGGCGTACTTCTGACGAAACACCCGGGTGGCGCTGACCTTGATCACCGCCGCTCGTAGGGTATCGTCTTCCACCACTGATCGGATGTTGCCTCGCACGACTGTGGATAAACAGGACATTGTAGGTTAATTTCTGCAGAACTTTATATGTTTTTTTGTCATGTTGCACGTTATATTGTCCTATTAGGTGATTCTTTGTTGACCGCCAACTGATGGTAAAAGCCATACGAAGACCCAAGCCTGCTCACTAATCCCTCTAACTTTTGTTGCCATCTGAACTTCTCCTCAGTGCCATTACAGCTCAATCAGAGGCCTGCAGATTAGTCCACTGCTCCTTCTTATAGGGGGGGGCGTGATGTCAGGATTAGTCCACTACAGTGCCTCCAGTAGGGGTTCCTGTGTGTGTGTTGGGGGGTTGCAGAGAGCTGCTGTTTCACCTTTAACCTTTGCACTTTTGAGAGGAGCGGATTTGGAGGCACCAGGGTGCTCTGCCTTTAAACCGATTTGTAGATCCTGACAAGAAATCATTATGTTGCTGCCAGGACGTTTTGGTGGTGTGGTTTAATTTGTTAATCTGGGGGCTGAATTAGAGGGGTGGATTTCTGAGTGACATTTCATTCCTGGTTTTCTGGGTTATGTTAGGAGCAAGTTGTTGTATCAGGTAACTTACCAAAGTCACTGGTGCAAACGGCCATCAGAATCTCAGTGTTGTTGCAGGGTCTGCAGGCCTCTGGAGAGGGGAGGAAAGAGAGAGGGAGAGTCAGTTGGTGACCTCATGTAACACTAGGAAACACCTATATGCAAATACTTGTACTGAGCCGAAATCAAAGACCGCATTTCCAGATCGCATGCACAGGAATGCGAGATGTGAATCCGGACCTAAACCTCTGTGCAACAAAGGAGAGACCAACCGCTGCGTTCTAACAGACAGCTGCTACTTTTACAGTTGGCAGAGGAGGACCGGTGGAGCTTTAAGGTGCGAGGCTCTTCCACCCCAGACGATTTAAAGGCCAGATGAAACGTCCCCACCCTTAAAGCCTTTCAGGGTGTCTACAGTCACACCTCATCAAAGCCTGCTAGACAGGGGCCGAGGAGAGGGAGCGGGGGTCGACTTCAAAGATTCTTTTTTTTTTTTTTTTTAAAGGAGCGCAATCACACTTCCCCAAAAAAATACTCTCCTTTCTTTCTGACAACTTTGCTTGAAAAGAAAAGAAAAAAATACAGTGCACCTTACTTAATAGGATTTGTGATGGCCACCAAAAAAAAAAAATTCAAACCAGCAAAGCTCTGTCTGTCTGCATTGACTGAACTGTGGGTAGAAAGAAAAAAAAAAAAAGTCCTGGCATTTTTTAAAGTTCTCCTTGTGGTTCTTTGGAGGCCCCTTTGCCCACCCCACACATTCTCCTCCTCAGTGAAAACCTCTTGATAAATGAGATTCCTTCCTCTCTAGTCCACAGCAAACCCCCTTCCAAGCCTAATCAGTGTGTGTGTGTGTGTGGGTGGGAGGGGGAGTATACTCCTACAGACAAGTCTCCCCACAGAGAGGCAGCTCAACAAAAGCGGAGAGCATCTCAGCTGGGCAGAGGCCTCCCTGTCGCCTAGGCGACGGCAGTAATCCCAGAATACTCATGCGGCACCCATTCAAAGGGCTCTGGACTCTGGAGAAAGCCCCCACATACTGTGCTTTTGTCCCCCCCCCTCCCCACTCCCCTCCTCTCCTCTCCTCTCCACTCCACGGCTCCCCTTCTCCTACTCCAAACCAGCACGCCTCTGGGGAAAGTTTGGCCACTTCCTCCTCTCTTGCACTCTGCTGTGGAAAGTCCAACCAGCCCACAGAGGCCTGTTATGAATTATGAATCATCTACAGGGGAGGATTTGATGGTGTGTAATATCATCACTTGCGTGGTTAAAACCGTGCATCCGCCAGACTTTTCAGGAAGGAAGAAAAGGAACTTTGACCACAGTTTCTTTTATAAAATTCTTTCAATGAAGAGAGACAGAGATAAGATCATTGATGGATTGAAATAGAGTGAGCTGAAAAGTTTCAGTCGCACTGGCCAAAAGTTCACCAAAAACATTTCATAGTGTCTCCTTACTTGACCTCAAGTAGCCACACTCAAACCAACATGGCTGACTCATAATGCCTCACTGACTCACCTTCACTGCTGATGGGGTTGGAGTCCAACGACAGGCGAGCGGTCCAGTCCCCCCTCAGCTCGTAGCGAAAGGAGGCGATCCTCCTGCTGATGTCTTGATGAGGCGTAGCCTGCAGGAAGAGAGCCACCTTCTCCCCGGGCAGCCGGCTGAAGCAGCGCACCCTGGGCGGCGGGGAGGACTCCAGGCGGTCCCCCACCAGGAGCTCCAGGACCCCGTCCCTCTCCAGGTACAGCTGGGCCCCGTGGAACTGCTCCGAGGGCTTAACGCAGGCCGTGATGAGGCCCGAGCTGCTGCCGCCGGGCCCCACCGCCACCGAGGGCAGGCGGGGTGACAGGGTGAGGCGCAGGGCCCCTTTGGGATACAGCCAGTCTAGTGTGCCCTCGGAGCAGTGGAGGGAGATCTGCTCCACGCTGCCCTGCTGCTGGGACAAACCACTGTGGAGGAGGAAACAAGAGGGAGGAAAAGGTTACATAAAGGTTTCTGGAATATTTTTCCAGGCAAAGAGTTGGTCTTAAATCACTAACTGAGTCACTAACATCAGCATCATCGGTGGATGCTTTATTGAAATAGCTGCACTGATATGCAGATGATGCTCTAATGTGAGCACTGCAAACAGGCAACTTATACCAAACTTTTCATACAGAAGAAGACATTTAAAATAAGTAAAACTTTAGTGGATCAAGATATACTGAGAGAAGGCGCCGCCTACTGGTAGTCTGTGGTAGCAGGGGCCACTCATGGCATCTTAAGGGCCAAACTTCTATATAAAAACTCTGCCTTCTGCATGATATTTTGACACTATATCTATAATGTAGATCTATAATGAAACTACCCTTCAACATGTGCATGCACCACATGTTTTTTTCCTTCCAAGCATCAGCATTAATCCTCCAGTCTCCTGTCTGTCTGGACCCCCCATGCCTCCTGCAGACAGCCCGGAGGCGCCATCACAGCAGAGCACTAAAGAAACATTTTCTCTGCGCCCTGATGTGCAAGTCTCAACATGTTGCATCCAAACAAACACACTGCCCTTTTTACTAGAGAGAGAGACACCTGTAGCATCTTTGAGGGGCAAATGCACTTATAATATAATATAATAAATATAATTAAATAAAAAGTACTTGCCTTCCTCTCCAGCTGCACTGGTCTTCAGAATAGCTTGAAAAAGCCACATCAAAAATGGGAAAAAGTAAAATCCAAATTGTGTTAATCCAAACCCCGAAAGCAGGCATTTTTCAACAGTGGATGATGCAAAAGTAAAAAAAAAAAAAAAATGTTAGAAAAAGATTATTCCAAACTCTGCGAGTAAAATTCCTCTATAAAACAAATCTGCCTCTATCTGTGGTATCCTCCATAGTTTAGTATCCTCTTACCCAGATGTGTAAGATAAGAGAATACCTCTAAACTTTCTCTGCTCTCTGTCCTCTGGACTCTCCTGGCTGCAGTGCGTCAGAGAGACGCAGAGCTCTGAAGTTATTCCCCTTCAGAGAAACTTCACGGACCAATCAGAGACCGAGGAGTGAAACTTTAAACCACTCACACGGGGGAGGGGGAGGGACGTCTGACCTGCAGGATCAGTAACACTATGCATATGCAACAGTTAAACCAAGTCTCAATTCACTATTGTGTTTGACATGTCTGCAGAGAAAAATACTAATTAACTGACATGCTGAGCAGAGATTAGAAGAAATATTCAGTTCATTTTATCATTCATGTTTTTATTTATTTTATCTTACGTTAATGGAATTGGTTTTTATCTATTTTATTATTAAATGTAATGATTTTATATATTTTTTATTCTTTATTTGCTGCCTTGTGTGAAGCACTTTGTAACTTGAAATGGGCTCTATGAATAGATTATTAAGATTATTATATTATTATTATTTAAAGACCCCCTCCAGATATGTTTGAAGACAAATAAAAATACTGTGCATTGAATAATAATGTAATAATAATAATAATAATAATAATGCACCTGATATGTAGGTCTGGGCAATATGGTGATATATCATCAAAACGATATATAAAAATGTCTATCATATATATTTTTCTATATTGTTTTTATTGTAATATAGAAACTCAAAACTCTTATGTTCATTTTGCACTCAAGTTTTTAAAATGAGAAAATATTCCGTACTTTTCATTTGCCAAGTATTTAATTCACACGGGAGTATACAACAATAGGCTTTAAATAAATAAATATAAATAGGGACAGTGCAATAAATAGGGACGGTGTAATATGTTGAATAGGGACAATGCAATATGTTGAATAGAGACAGTGCAATATGTTAAATAGGAACAATGCAATATGTTAAATAGAGACAGTGCTATATGTTAAATAGAGACAGTGCAATATGTTAAACAGGGACAGTGCAATATGTTAAATTGGGACAGTGCTATATGTTAAATAGGGACAGTGCAATATGTTAAATTGGGACAGTGCTATATGTTAAACAGGGACAGTGCTATATGTTAAATAGGGACAATGCAATATGTTAAACAGGGACAGTGCTATATGTTAAATTGGGACAGTGCAATATGTTGCATCTGTGTAATATTGGGCTATTGTCTGTGCAATATGGGCAAGACGGTAGACGGTGCAGTGCACTACCTGGGTGCAATACCTGCCATGGTGTGTGTGATAGTATGTGCCATTATGTACGTTTCTGTGAAACTGTTTCCCTGTCTTGTGTGGAATCATTTATTATTGTTGTTGGAGCTGTTTTAATTTAGTGTTTGTAACTGCAGTTGGACGGAGTCCAGGAAAAATGTCCCCATGGGGACAATAAAAGTATATCTTATCTTATCTTATCTTATCTTACCATACCAACACAATGTAGACTGTTTATTTATTGGCTTACCAGAAAACATGCCGTAGCGTGATATATCGTTATCAAGATATGAAATGACCTATATCATGATAGAAGATTTTGGCCATATCACCCAGCCCTCCTGATATCCTGTAAAAAAGTTAAATAAACTAATATAAAATTCTTAAAATGACTTCTAGCCTACTCCTCCTCAGAAAAAAAAATCCAGATTTTACAAATGTACAAATCATTTCAAGAGTTTAACTCCTGGACACAAGATGTCTCCTACTTCACTGTAAAGTCCATTGTCAGTATATGAGCACTGGAGGCTTTAAGTTGCCCAGTTGTGATGAAGATGAGTTTGCGTAAGTTGCATATTGGACCGCGATTGGCTTACAAACTAGTTGTGATGTCACAAAGTCATACTCATATGCATGCGTGTTAAAACTGAGATATAAGCAAGTGCAGAGAAACTTTCCGTTCTTCAGCAGATCATTGTCATTCCTGGGAAGCTCAAACATCCAAGTGAAGTAACAATAAGCAAAACACATTTTTTGAGTGGAACGAGACTTTAAGTACACCATAAAATGCTTTATGATGCAGGATTTTATTGCGGAGAAATCTTGGTTTTCAGGATATTCTCTAACTTTTCTTTCATACCCACTTTCTGTTGGAGTCCTGGTTGCTAGACTTCGATAAACACAAAGAAAATCCTTGTTTTAATTAGAATTAATTGCCTTTTTTAACATCCCAAATCCACTGAGTTTCTAATTAAGCTTTTTGTGGGTTTTTTGATCAGTAGCGTACTTTATTTGCTTCACTCTACATTATGTTTTAACAACACTGGCCATTTCAAAGACTTCTGAAATGTTAGAAAATCTTCATGAGACTAAATCGAATGAAAAAGAGGACACATAAAGCACTGGTCACAGTTCAATAACCTGATTTTCAGACGCCACCATAGGCCTATATGATGGTGGTGATGATGATGATGAAGGTTTTGCCTCCTCTGGTTGTCGTGCCCTCTGCCCTTTACCCCGCTGGGCTTCTCTTTCATGTTGTGGTATTTATAACCAAATCAAATATTCTTTTGTGCCAACACTGCCATCCATCTCCCCGAGCCACTGACTTTCCGTGTACGTGTGTGTGTTATTGCATGTGTGTGTGCGTGATGAGCGTCTAGGCCCCTCCGATGGAGTTATGACAAGGCCTCAGACCAACACAAAGGCACATGTGCAGAAATCCAGCTGCTTTATTGTTTGCGGCAGGACGGAGCTTTGTTTTCTGCAGGGCATTTCAAAGCAGCAGAGTTTAAAGTGCGGAGCGACGGGGGCGTGGGGGGTGTCCAAGTCAAAGAAAGATGAATACATTAATGCCTAAACTTAGTTATGGACGTCACGAATGTGTCATATCGTCCACGTGTGCACAGTATATTCAGACACAGACAGTCAGATTTACACACTTTGTCAAACACATCAGTGTGTGTGTATTCATGCACGTGTCCATTAAAACAATAGCACACACACGCTTTGTGACCCTGGTACGACCTGAACTACAGGAGCATATTCAATGCTTTCATGTGGCGTGTGTGTGTGTATAATGCACTGTTACAGTTCAAACAGATAAAACTCATTTGATGTGGTAATCAACTGATCTATAACAATGGGAAATTTTATTCCTACTCTTGGTTACTGAGAGTTTTCATCACCCAAAAAGTCATGGGGTATGGATTGGAGATTTGGAAGAAAACTGCATGAAAACGACATTAAAAAGGATAGTTTGGGTTTTTTGAAGTGGGTTGTATGACGTACTTATCCATAGTCAGTGTATTAACTACAGTAGATGGTGCTTGGCTCGCCACCAGCTTGGAGAAACAGTCAGGAGTTACCGCACGGAAGCAAAGCGATGTACTGCTGTGGACGGGGCCGCCAGCAAAACGTATTTTAGCCACCAACTTAAAGAAAGGCCCACCTAAAAAAATCAATATCAGTTTCGGTGTACGCTATATTTAGAATATTTTTGCCGCTTTATCTTGCTGTGAGGCAGCCCTTTCCGACGGGGAACCGTTGTATCCATCTATGCTCTCGCCAAAGTAACCAGATTCCAAAGAGAAAACCTATAATTTCACCTTGCAAAACACGGAGGTTGCTTGTCTACCGCTGCCTCGATCGGTTACTTTTTTTATGCTGTTGTGTGACTTTGGTGAATCCGAACTAACCAAAGTCACATAATATCACAAACTAACTGATCGAGGCAGTGGTAGATCAGCAACCCCTGTATACCGCGATGTAAAGTTACTACTTTTTTCAATAGAGTCTGGTTGCTTTGGCAAGAGCATAGATAGCAGTTCCCCCGTTGGAAACATAGACTGTATAGCTGTCTCACAGCAAGATAAACTGGCAAAAATATTCTAAATATAGCGTACACTTAAACTGATATTGTTTTTTTCTGTCTTTTAGGTGTCTAAAATCCATTTTGCTGCGGGCTGTCTGCTTCTCCAAACTGGGGCGTGCCAACCGTCATCTACTGTAGGTAATACACTGACTATGGATAAGTACCTCATACAACCCCTCTTCAAAACTCCAAAACTATCCCTGTAATTTAGTTTAACATGCATTAACGCTTTCACAAAGTAAAGTAATGCATTTTAATCACAAAGTGGATGCCTTGGTACCAGAGTAATGGACTCTCATGTCTGTCCTACAACCAACAGGCGGTTATCTTAGCTTAGCATAAAGACTGGAAACAGGGGGAAACAGCTAGCCTGGCTCTGTCAACAGTGTCTAAGTTACTATTAAGGGCCAGTCTGAGTGTGTGTGAACCATCAGACCTGCTTGTTTCCGGTCTGCACCCAGAACAATGCCATCTTTCACTCGAACGAAACACTGTCTGCTTGTCCTCATACTTTAACCACTGAACCACATTCCCGCAGAGTCTTCTCTGCTCTGTGTCCACTCACTGTATTCTCACCGGCCCGCCAATGAGAGCATCTTCAAACAGCGCCGCTGTACGCATACGAGAGTTTGCGTGCACCTGTTAGCGCTGTGTCTATTTACTCGGTATACTGTATTCCTCTATGTGTGTGTGTGTGTGTGTTGGCAAACACGGGGAGGATGTAGTGACGGTGTGGTGTCACTGGCATTTAAGGGGCCTTGACATTCTTGCTGTCTGTTCTCGCTGTCTCAGACAGACTCTTTTCAAACATCTTTATCTTCCATGAACGCTGGAATTCCCTATACACAGGGTAACGTGTGTGTAATCCAGGAATATTTAATGTGCTAATTTGAGTGTGAAAAGTAAAATTTGTCGCACTTTTGTCGCAACAAAAGTTCAACATCTAGAAACCCAATCCTGTAGCTGGATCAAAGCCTCACACAGTATTGATCTATTGTCATAAAAGGGAGTGAACACATCCTCTATATGACATGCTGCACCAGATAGAAGGCCGATGGCGTCTACGGGTTGTATATTATGGCGCAGCAGCAGTATGCTATCTATAAGGCCCCAGCTGAAACACCAAGAGGACGACCTGTTCTGAGTTGAGAAGTTGAGATGTCCCCGTTCCCAGACTCTTCAGCAGCTTCCCATGGCACCTCGGTGCTAATCCGGTTGATCTGACATCGCCGCTGTTTGTTTTCCTGCACGGAGACATCTATCTGCTGGTAATGAGATCTAAGACCTTGTCAGGATACTCTGATAATCAGCCTATAGGCAGAAAATATGCCCTTCCCGCCACAGGATTGTGCTGAGTCTTGTGTTAGTTTGAGGTTAGTCCTGGGAAATAATGTGGCTGTGGAATCAGGGTCACAATTGTATTCTAAATTGTTGTGGGGTTAAATGAGAAAAACCTGAATACCAGACTCACATATTTTAACATACACTTGCTGGGTGAGTGTATTTAGTTATCAAGCTGAAAATAGGGCAAAAGATAAGTACATACTTGGATTGTTTCTGTACACAGCATGCAGTAAAAGCATGTGGATTTTGCCGCTGTTACGACTATTATTCCTTTTTCACATTATCTAAAATGATCTGACTCACAAGTATTATAATCTGTAACAAATCATGCTTTTGTAAAAATACAAATGATGCATATTTTGTACATCAAATCAGAGTTTTAGCTGTAAAGTGAGCTTAATAGTGACATATTTAGCAATAAGATAGAGGCTGTTTTAGTAATCCCCTAACTCCACTGGAGATTTGTGTTGTGATGAGTCAGTGAGAGCGGTGAAGTTGGCGTTTTCCCACCTCTCCATGCAGGTGAAGGACTCCCGCTCTGCATCAGAGAGTCGAATGGCAGCCAGAGGCTGCGAGAGCAACCGATGCTTACAGGGGGAGCTCGGAAAAAAAAACTCGCCCTGATATTTACCCTCCGAGCCCCCATGTGAAAACTGACACCTGCTCTCTCATTGCACTTTCTCAGGATCCCGATTGTGTATGTGTTTGTTTGTATGACAGTAAATTTCTCTTAGTGCCTCTCATCTCGGCTTGTGTGACCGTGTTAGTGTAAAGCCCAGTGGGAAACTGAATACAAGAGGGCCCTATACCAGATAAACAGTGTCAGAGAGGGTTGATAGCAAACGCAGCTGGAAACGCACAGAGACACCCTGAGAATGCACTCTAATGCTATTCTAAACATGTAATAGATCACTTAGCTCCACTGTCTCAATACTCTCATACGGCCCTTGTGTGCTTTAATCTTCTCCATCGGGATCTCGCATAACTTTTGCACAAGTTGTATTCAGATGATTTAGTCACAATGACACAAATCACAAGAGATTTGTTTGTGGCAGCTGGGATTGAGTCTCAGTTTACACATTTTTTGCAGCAGTCTCACACATTTGCAGCAACTCTCTCCCCTTTCTCTGTCTCTCTCTCTCTCTCTCTCTCCTCACATGGTCTTGTTTTAGTTTATTGTACTTGCTTAATCTCATTCATCATTGTCATCTGTGTTTGTGTCTCTTTGTGACAAATTCATCTTTTAAAAAGCGCTTTGAAGATGTTCCTTTTAAATCTTCTTTGTAGCTCCACACATTGGCAACCCACTTTTTTTGCGTTCAGCAGCTCCAATATAACCTTATTATAGTGTCTGGGGTCAGAGGTCACAGCTGGGTGCCCTCGGGACTTTTCATTAGCAAAATGGAGGGAAGAGGCTGCAGGTGTCTATAATGGACCTCTCCATCTATTGTGCCCAAATTTAGGAAGTTCTTTATCACTCTTAACTTTTAGGTTTCGGGGTTGTTTACTTTTGTAATCAGTTTTTCATATAATAAATCTACTTTTTTGTCACTTTAAGCTTAGTATTTGTGCATTATGCATTGTGTTGAATAGGCATTTTGACATTTAACTAAACAGAATTACCAATCCTGACTGAGGATTATCAAAACTTTTTTTCTGCAGAGGTGGAATTTAAGTACAATTACTCATCTACCCTACAATTTTGAAGTACTTGTACTTTACTCTTACCATTTTATGAGGAAATATTCTACTTTTTCTACATTTGAAAGCTACAGTTATTAGTTAATTTGCAGTAACTGCAATTGCAGTAAGGCATCAGAATTAATGCTCTTTAAATATAATACATAATAAACTCACAGTTTTCAGGGGACAGTTTTCTGCACTTTTACTGTTCATATTTTAAGTTAATTTAGCTGTTAATACTTCTGTACTTTTAATTACATAAGATTTTAAATGCGGGACTTTTACTTAATTGAGTACTTTTATGTTGTTGTATCGCTTTTTCACTTTAGTAAAAGAATTAAGTATTTTTTCCACCACTGTTTGCAGGCTCTTAAATGGAAGAAACAAATCACTGGCACTCGCAGATAAAGGGTCTTTCTAAGTTTATTCTGGGCAAAAAGACGAACGTGTTTCAGCTACAAGTCATTATCAGCAATCACTCAAGCAGTAATGCCAGTTTTAAACATACAGGTGAGGCAGAGACATCAATCGGAAAAGATGTCTGTATAGAATAAACTAAGAAAGACCCTTTATCTGTGAGTGCCGGTGATTTGTTTCATCCATTCTTACCACTACCAGGCACCCAATATTGTTCAAGATTTGGAGCCGTGCTCGCCGCAACTTTCTACTTTAGGCTCCTAAATGGATCCAAACACTGGTCTGATTCAACCCTGAAATTGTTTATCAATGCAGCTTGAAGTGCTGATTAAGACAGCAGAGAGCTCAAGATGCCAGTAAACCTCAATGCAATATCTGCCAGCTAACTCCAGATACATCTGCAGACATTTATTTTCCCTTTTAAGCTTTTTTCTCTCTCCTTTGTTCACTTGTGTCAAACTTTGAGCATATTGTTTATTTCTTACAACATTTATATTTAGATAGCGTAATGGTGGGGTCAAGGAATTCATTTCCTCTGTTTATGAACCTCACAGCTCATCTAAATAGTTTTCCTCTGAAAGTGCTGTTGTTGTAGAAAAGTGATTATCCTTAAAGCCTAATAGTGATGCATCTTTATGTTGACAGAGAGGCTAGATCCAGTCCCTTATCTTAGTGTAAGCAGATCATGATAGTAAGTGTCACTGAACTGACTTCACACAGGGCCAGCGTCAATACTGCAGCCAACCTTGATGTCCTCTGCGTTGCTTCTCACATTCCTCAGTGTTCAAAAGCACACAAGGGAATAGTTTAGCTGGAGGGTAAACAGGCCAGACTCTTTCTAAAGTGGTTCTTCACACAGTGTCTCCAGCGCTAACTCAAGAGGATTTTACTCTTGACAGTCCGTGCTTTATTACGAGCAGCAGGCTGGGATGCAAAAAAAAAAGGCAAATGAAAACACATCTCGATCGCCGCAGAATGCACAGGAAGTTTCCTGTGGTACGTGAGGTTTGAGGGTATATTTAGACTACAAAGCATCAGCGCTCGGCACCGCAGCTTTTGATTGTAGCCAGATTGAAGTGAGCATGCTCCTTTATAGCCGCTGTGTTTCCTCATTAGAGCATTAGGAAGTGTGTGTGGGTGAGCTTGTCATGATTGCCTGGCATTTACTTGCAAAATCAGGTCTGTGTGTGGTTCGGCTTGTCTTGTTTTTGGAGGGAAACCCACTTAAGTCATCGGCCTTTAGAGGACGGCACCTCCAGCCCCTTTCACTTCACGTTTATGACTGTCATTAGCTGCAATTAACAGAGCATCTCCCAATCCCTCTATTAGAAATCCAGATGAGAGTATTGTTATCAGCAGCACAGCGGTGCTATAGTGATGTCTCAGGCCTGGGGAGTTTGATAGGCGGGGTGTTGTTGGAGCCCAGCTGGGGGTCAGACAGAGGTTCACCGCTGTCTGTCTTGTGTGTTGCGCTCCCACCCCCCACACAACTTCTAATTGGCTGAATCAATTTGGAGGGAAACTTAACAAGAAGCAGGATCCCTCCAAAATTGACAATAGGTATAGTGTTTTACATATGTCCACAGGAAAGACAGATGTTTGCTTTTGAGCACATCCACATTTGAATACCCTTATTTGGATACAATAGGAGAGAATACAAAGGGGAGATATTTTGGCGGTCAAGACAGATGCATAATTTTGGCGGTCAAGACGCATTGCGATAGACTTTCTATGCTGTGGAGCGTATAGCTTTTAATTCAAATGACCATTAAACTTTTTGATTTTAACACGTACTCAATGTCCACATCTGTGCCGGTTGTCAACATCAGTCACACAGAAAACAGGATGGTTTCCTGTCAAACATAGTGACTTAAAGTCTTTCTCATCTTGAAAATGGGTTACGCTACAACGTCATCCCTTACAACTGAGTTGAATATGTGTTTTATAGTTGAGAAAATGGCTTAACTCAGTCATTTAAGAAGTATACGGTTCCCACTGCTTTCAGTCTTGAGATATTGATCTTTTTTGTGTGAAAAAGTTCAACATCCTTTAAGTTAAATGGGGATGGAGCTTAAAAGAGAGCTTAAAAGAGAGCTTAAAGAGCCTAAAAAAAAATCACTATTAAATAAATTACTATTAAAAAAAATATTAAGACATTTAAGGGATAGTTTGACATGGTAAGTGTGATTTGACCTGAATATGAATATTTGCTTTTTTGAGAGTTAGATGAGAAAATCGATCCCACTTTCAAATATTTGAATGGTTAATATAGAGCTTCACCTTGCAGCCGGTTAAAGCCGGTTCCAGTCTTTATGCTAAGCTAAGCTAACTAGCTGCTGGCACCAACTTCATATTAAATATATCAGGGCGGATATGAGAGTGGTATTGACCTACTTACCTAACTCTCAACACTAGCACGAGTAAGCGTATTTACCAAAATGTTCCTTTTATCTGCACTCACATAATAGACATTAAAAAAAAAATAAAAATAAATCCTAATATTTCTGTGGTCACAAATGTTGCCTTCACACCACAAAACATTTTATATGGACACTTTTATGTAGCCTAATAGAATGTATCAAAAACACTATATAACATATTATTAATATATGAATAACTATCACTTGTTATACTTAAAAAACATCACACACACCACATTTTAGGAGACACACATGAGGAATTACCACTTGTAAAATGCTACAAGCTACAAAACAAAAAGAATGGATGGTCAGTTTTTTTTCTGTTGCTGCCTGACTGCACTCGATCTCCTCCTCCTCCTCCTCCTCCTCCTCCTCCTCCTTCTCTGCATCCTGCTCTGTGAATTAAGTTTGGCCAGGCTAGGTCATCCTTGGCTGTGCAGAATATAATTAGCCTGCCTACACACACACACACACACACACAGACTTTAAACTTTAAACCCCCTCTATACAATGGCCTTCTCAGACAATAGACACATGCCAATACTATGACCCCCTCGGCTATCTCCCCGTGCACAAAAAACTCCCTGTTCAACCTAAAAACCCTCCGGCCCCCCCTGCCCCCCCACTCCCTCCACCCCGGCTCACTCAGCAGAATAATGAGACTGATAAGATTACTTTTTTACCTATCACATTTCACATCCTATCATAGAAATAATACTGAGCTTAACAGGTGCTAAATCTCAGCTGTTCCTGTGGACGTTCGAAATCTGGCCAGTGGTCGGGATTACACATGACGTCGCCTCAACGTATTAAGTTTCAAGTGATAAAGTTAATAATGTGTTATGGTTTCAAAGCTGGATGCTGTGAAGTTTGTAACCAAAGATGGAGCTGAGCTTTACCTCCAGAAACCATTGAAAACAATGACCTGAGGCCGACGCTTTATGCTTTTCCAAGTAGCATTTAAAACATCTGCATGAAACACTTCTTGCAATAATTTTGCTTTGCCAATATTACAAAGTGCTAAACAGTAATAAAATGATGTAACATGATGGATAAAATGCACCAAAGTGACAATGAGAGGCTAAAAAAATAAGATTAAGGCTTTAAATGGCCGTGAATGTATAAGGAGAAGAAGTGATTGAGTGATCATTCGTCCAGCCTTAGCAGTAATCCCAGAACCTTCACATTTCAGTCTCCAGATGACAATTAAAATCTCTGAATAGGGGCGATAATTGCACACCAAATCTGAATCCAGAGCTTCTTTCGTCGACTCCATTCAGACTCCAGTGGTGACCTGCAGCTCGTCCTTGAGCCCCTTTTGATCTTTTTTTTTTTTTTTTTTTTTAAATGCCATCGCACACGAGCTGCCCTCCCCTTTGCTCTCTCAGCACCTGCACTCCAGCGTCCTCCGGCTCATCAATAGAACCTGTCTTTTAAAAACGTATACATCTGTTGCAAATGAGGTAGCTTTTGTTGGCGGGGGGAAACCCTCGAGGGGACCGCCAAAAATTTGGTGTCTCCCCGGCTCCATCATTGAGTAAACCCCAACCCCCAGCTCCTCACACACATGCACACACACACACCTCTTACTTCAGGGGTATCATATCACCTATCCCTTGGGGTATACTGGCTGGATGTTCTCCTGACAACAGGTGTATTTGAATGTACACAACAGGTGGGATGAATGCCGGAAGAGACGTTTTTGGCGGTTTTCTTGACTTTAACATTGTTTTCTATACGGGTTTCATTTTAATGAAGCAACGCTTAAAGCTTCAGTAGGCAGTATGTTTTTGGCATCATTGGGCAAAAAATCCATAATAACATTTCAGCATATTGTAATTCAAGTGTTCTGAGAGATAACTAGACTTCTGCACCTCCTCATGGCTCTGTTTTCAGGCTTTAAAACATCTAGCCCGTGATAGGAGACTTTGGCCAATCACAGGTCATTTCAGAGCGAGCGTTCCCATTGGCTGTGCTCCAGCTGGTGGGCGGAGTTCGGTATTTCCTCAACTGATCTCAACATGGCTGTCGGGTCACAAATTTTCTCATTTTACGGCTAAACAGTACACTACAAGATGTTTCTGAAAACATTTTATGCAAGAAATAGGCATTACAGTGACAGAATATTAATTCATATTTGATCAGCGCTGCCTAGTTTGACCGTTTGATCTGAGTTTGCGAGTGATTGACAGCTGCTCAGAGACGGCAAGGCTCCAGCTCGGCTCTGATTGGTTGTTTTCCTCCGGTCTGTGAAATCTTGCAGATGCCGTTAGGAGCACCAGAGGACACAGATGCACGTGATTATTTTAACAAAATAACCTTTTTAATCGTACTTGCTCCGATTCTGCCACAGCAGCTTTAAGTATCTTTTATCACACACATTGGATTTAATGAACGATTAGCAACGTTTATGTTTTCATCACTTCCATTTTAAACAAGACTTTGGTTGAAGTGGCCATTAGCTCCTGTGTTTCTGTGTTTTTCTGCAACGCATACCAGAGGCAGTAAATATTTATCCCACAGCTCCAAGTGGTTCTTTGGCTTTATTTTCTTCATCTGACCCACGACTGATGAACGGAGGAAGCTGACAGAGGGCGGAAAAAGGAGAGAGACAAAACGGAGTCTGTCCTCTGACTGAGTGACTCTATAGAGGTGGTTTCTTTCTGCAGTGAACTGTGTCATCCTGCAGAGAAGTGCAGACGAGTGAGAAAGCAAAGGAAAAGGGAATTTGCTGATTAACTAGAGCATGGAGGACAGTCCTGAATTGCCTGACACATTCATGCATGCACACATATGCATGGCTGCCTGCGCCCACACATACTTTCCCTCTCTATATACGTGCACGAACACACACACACATGAAAACGCACATTCCTACATAGCCCCAACTTAAGGATTTTGGGCCCTATCTGCACATGTATGCCGGCTAATCAGGGCCTCTCCACAGACAGAAAGCAAAGGGTCAGTCAGGGTGAGATGTTTGTGATGGAAATTTGGACGGCAGGCGTAGGAAAACAAAGCTAGAGACAGGACGCCCCAGAGACGACATACTTTACACATGAGATAACACACACATGGAGGAGTTACAGAAGAAATAGGATCACAAAGCCTTTCTCATTCATATTAGTGATAAAGAGCTTTGCAGGCACTTTCACGAAATTATGAGAGAATAGATGGATTTAGAAACGATTTTGTCTGTAGATTTAATTCTGAGAGGGAGGAAAGGAAAAGCATTTCACCAAGTTCTAGGATTAGAAATAGCATTAAGGGGAATCTGTACAGACAAATACACAAAAACTCATCGTTATGTTACACAGCAGAATGTGTGACTTTCTTATTAGACTTTTTCTAAAATTGTAAATCATTTAAAACATAGTTTCCTTGCCTCAAACAATTCATATTACTCTATTTTCAGCTATCTGCATCAACCAAGGAAACGCAAACTATTCCACTCATGATCCAGTGGTGATCGGCCTGGTCATTCCTTCACCACTGGAGCCCAGGACATATAGCGTTTACTGGGCGTGCATAGATCGGAGGAATCTGATGGAACCGCCGCGTCTCACTGAGAAATCACACAAAGATGGGATTTAATGGCCCTTCGATTGAGCGGTTTTGAAAAGCCAACCTCCGACCCCCAGCCTTGACCCCCGGCAACCCCTCCCATCCTCCAGGGTCCAGTGCTTGTCATTGGTCATTTGTCAAACTCCCCGCACTGATCTGATTACCGTCCAATTTGGGATCCGCCGACTACACACTTCTAGGATCAAGACAAGCTGCTTTCAGCAACTTTACATGACAACAAATAGCTGGATTGTTGCAGGAAGAGTAAAGGGACGAGTTTTTGTTCCATTCAGGCGATAGAGATGGACTTTAGATAGACGCCGACGTTGGTATCTACTAATGTCTATACAGTCTTCATCTAATTAGGAACTAATAGAAAAAAGGTTTGTACTAAAACTGTTCAAGAAAACACCCTGCAGTCATATTTCATACTGAATCATAGGCCAACAAAACAAAGACAATAATGTACAACAGAGGAAGAGAATAAACAGATGAATCATCCAAACTGTCTCACATTGATCCAGTCCAAAATCTAATGACTAACAGCATCCAGACAGGAACATCATCTGTGTTGATCATTCAAGTATGCCAGTATTGTTATTAGGCCAAACCAACACAGTTGCTAAGACTGACTATACACAGCCCAGAGCCATTTTGCATGTGAATATTCAAATTGTAGATTGTTTTCACAATTTGGTGCCTCCAAAAATGTTGACAGTGGAGCAAAAGAATTTAGTGGGAGTCATCCGTGTTTTCATCTTACAACTTTTATGGTTTCAATCGCTAGTTTCAAGTCTTCTCCAATACAACAAGATGTTCATTTAGTAAATTATGGTCCCATTTAGAGTCAAATAGACCATAAAGTAGGGTTAAGGTATGCTTTAGGGCGTGGCTGCGTTGTGATTGACAGGTCACTACCATGGCGTTGTCCAGTCTGGGAGCTGCCCGTGTTTTTGTCTTAATACTTTAACCCTTTCACAGTATGTTTTCAATTGAAAAATCAAAAATGTGTTATTCAGCGTTCAGTTGTACTTAGCTCCAACCTCTCGTGTTATTTCCGGTTGCAAATAACCAAGATGGCGATGGCCAAAATGCCGAACTCAAGGCTTCAAAACGGCAGTCCACAAACCAATGAGTGACGTCACAGTGACTACGTCCACGTCTTATCTACAGTCTATGGTATCAGCATCCAAACCTAGCATTTAAACCTTTTGTTCTCAGCATTGTATGTCATTTCATTCAATAAAAAAAGTGAACTGAAGTGAGGAAAAAAAAGCTCTCCGAACTAGCTAGCTCACAAACTGTCAGCTAGTGTTAGCTGTCCGTTCTCTCTGAATCTCTGATGTGTCAAAGTTCACCAAAGTAGAACCTGATGCGAAAAATGTACATGTATATAAATCCATTGATTGCTGCGATTTCTTTGAAGTAAATTGTGTGGTTTTAGAGTTGAATAACTGCCTAAAAAAAAATCATCATTTTGAACAAAAATGTCCCAAATAACAAACAAAATTGACAGTAAAACATGTAACTCGTAGGTCTGTGCCTGCTCTATGTATATATGACTGTATCCAATATGTAAATATCTATATGGGGAGCAGTGTGTGTCACTATTCACGTGTCCTCATGTCTGACTGCTCTGAAAATCTCCTGCAAAGCCAGTCAAATATAACACTCGCCAGTTCCTGATCCGCCCTGAAGGACTGTGCACAATCACACACACACACACACACACACCACCCCCAAAACAAACCTCTGTCTGGCCAACACACACACACACACACACACACACACATACACACACACACACTCACTCACCCACACACAATTAGCCCATAGCTCATTATGTCTGCCTTAGCTCTTTTGGATTGTGTTGGGGTGGGGGTTGGGGAAGGGTGGGGTTCGGTGACCCCGGAGAGCACGACCTAAGGGGACATTCGGGGACTTATGGAGGGGGTATAGCAGTGAGGACAGGGGGATGGGACGTGGACGTCCAGGGAGGGAAAGTAACTTACTTCTTGGTGCCCCTGCTGGTTGTGTTCACTCCTGTGAAGATCCCCATTGATTTTCTAAAGTGAAAAACACACTGATTAGTCATCACTAGTGAGTTGCATGAGCTTTACCAGAACAGTTGCTTTTGAATTGATAATGTAATGGGGCACAACTAAAAACAGCTCATTGTAATTAAAAAGAAACTCACTCTTTTGTGTCTATGCGCCCTGCAATTAATGACAATCAGTAAACAAATATTGTTTCCATCTGGAGGTAGTTGTCGGTTCTATTATTGGTTAACTTGTATATAAATGCAGCGGTGGATGGAGGAGGGGAGGGGATGGATTTCCCTCCGCATATCTGAATTGCTCAGGCTCAAGAGTTTTGATTTCCCTCCAAAAACTCTTTTGTAAAACTTCTCCCCCGTCACTTATACAAGCTACACAGCAGCCGCCTCCACCACCCCCAGCCGTCACACATCAATCCATGGTGTGTGTGTGTGTGGGTGTGTGTGTTTGGAAGTGGGGGTGCCTCAGCCAGCGTGCTGTTAACCCCCCAGGGTGTAAAAGATTTTTGGACAAACACTGCAAGTTTCAAAAGCAAACTCTTTGATTTCAGTTTACTCAAGCTCTCAAACTAACAAGACGTTGAGAAAGACACTGAAGATCATTTGCCTTGAGTCTGAGGAAAAGATTAATGTATCGACTGCATAAAGTTACTTAATGCACATCTGCAATTTTAGTTGTTGCTTCTCACAATATCTCTTCAAATCCGGTGATACTTTGCAGTTTATTTGCATCTTAAAATACAAGTTTTTACTTTACGATTTAAAATGTGAGCATCAGATTAGCCTCTCCTTAACATCCACATTTTGTTGGCTCCCTGTTTGTGTGTGTCCAAGATCTGAATAAGATGAGTTATTCCACCCCCTCCCTTTGTCAGGAAGCTTAATCAGGGCTGCAGAGGTGTGTGGGGGATCTTTGACCCCTGGGTATCTCTGGCCTTTCTCTTACTTGCCTTTGCGTTAGCATCAGGATATCCCTCATTTAACTCTTAACCTAAGGAGTCAGCTTTAGCAACCGGTGGTTCAGAGTTAAAGCATGCATACATGAAGGTACATTTACACAGTCACTATAAATGATTGCCAAACACTTCTAACCACTAACGAACTAAAGTGATTACAAGTCACACATTTCATTCATCCCTGTTACTGTAAACAAGTAGCCTTTCCGTGCACCTTTTATATTTTAGAGTCAGTAATTTTAATTAAGTAAAACTGAAGAACAGCACTTAAGCTGGAGTTAAAATAACTTCTATTGGGAAGTAAACTTGTTGTTATTAACAAGCATTGCAAAATGGATGTCTGTAGGGCAATTCACAATGGATAATCAGTTTGAAAAGAAAATAATCCATTATTTAGTGCACTTTATTTTTGTAAATTACATTTTTCTCATCCTTCTGAAGTCATTATGATCACATCCAACAATGTCGCTATTCTATAAGGTAACTCAGTAACTTCATGTACATGTGAAATGAAAAGCATTTTACTTGGAATCCATTGTGCATGCAGATCCTTCTGTGTGTAACCTGCATTACTGCATTAGTACAGATTAGCTTTGATTACTTGATGGACATTAAACCTGCAGTAGGCAGAATGTTTTTGGCATCATTGGGCAAAAATCCATAATAACCTTTCAGCATATTGTAATTCAAGTGTTCTGAGTGAAAACTAGACTTCTCCACCTCATCATGGCTCTGTTTTCAGGCTTTAAACAAATCTAGCCCGTGATAGGAGACTTTGGCCTATTCATTTCAGAGAGAGAGAGCGTTCCTAGTGAGCGTTCCCATTGGCTGTGCTCCGGCTGGTGGGCGGTGCTTGGTATTTCCTCAACTGATCTCAACATGGCTGCCGGGTCACAAACTTTCTCATTTTACAGCTAAATGGTACACTGCAAGATGTTTCTGAAAACATTTGTGGTGAGAAATAGGCATTACAGTAACAGAATATTGATTCATATTTGATCAGCGCTGCCTAGTTTGACCGTTTGATCGGAGTTTGAGAGTGATTGACAGCTGCTCAGAGACGGCAAGGCTCCAGATCGGCTCTGATTGGTTGTTTTCCTCCTGTCTGTGAAATCTTACAGATGCCATTAGGAGTATCGGAGGACAGCGGAGGAAACATGATTGTTTTCAGATTACCTGTCTCATGCACTACTGTCAGGATATAGTGACCGTTTTATAAAAAAAACGTTTTAAAATCATATTTGCTCTAATTCTACCTACTGCTGCTTTAAAGTTTTAGTTTGTATCTACACTCTGGCACAGTGTAGATTACAGGGCTGTGTAAGTGAATGTAAAGAGGGAAGCTGTGATTGACAGCTGGACAGGTGTTTGCATTTGAGTGTCTGAGTGAGCAGTATTCTTTGGTGTCACAGTGTGATGGATAATTACAGAGTGTGTAGGCAGGCGTATTTTAAAAAGTGTGAAACGGGTATAGACACATTTTTTTTACTAATAAACTAACATGAAATTATTTATACTGACAGTGTGACAATATAAACACACGTCAGACTCCAATAATCAAAATGCACCGGTGACCTTCCTTTCATTACATTAAAAGACGCTGTTTAATCAGTTGAGATGTAAATTGATACAATAATTTCCTGCATTTCCATCTTCTTTCAGTTAAGACAGTGGAACTATTCTTTTACTTTTGTGTGCATGTTGCATTCAGGCCCACTTGAACAAACTGCATTAAGTCTATGAGCCTTTCCCCTTCCCGAAATGAGCAAACCCACCAAACAAAGGGCCACCATTGTGGATAAATACTGCTTTTGTTTTACCCATTTGAACCTGAGGTTTCCCTTAACGCTAAGGAGAGCGTGTTCACCCTTTTTCTCCTTTCAGACGCTTTGGCGCTGAATAGCGGAGACCACTGCCAAATGGGAAAACGACTACACAGGCAGAAAGAAAGACCAGAATCAATCAGGAAGTGGCTGCTTTTCAGCTGTGCCAGAGGAGCCGGGCAACTTCCTGGTCTCGTTGCCAAGGTGACTGGAAGCTCAGCCAGCTGGTGCAGCGGGCAGCAGTTGGGTGGAGGGGATGACGGTTGGGATGTTGGACAGTGGGCAGAAAGCTAGTGAGTGAGGGTGAGGCAGTTTAAATGTACACACTTCAGACTGCTTTCATATGGACCATCACAATGTGGAGTTTCTAGTCTGTTTATAATCCTTTGCAAACAGTCACCTAATCCCTCCAATTACTCCCGGCTTCTGCTATGGCGTTTGTTTGTTCACACAATATTTTGTTGGATAATTTTGTGGCAGACAAATACACTGACATTATATGAAAGTCTGATTTTCACATATTGTTTCTCTCAGGAACATGATCTTAAGAGATAATAGAGTAAATAGATAGATAGATAGATAGATAGTAACTTTATTGATCCCGAGGGAAATTGAAGTTTCCAGCATCACATTTCCATAGTGCGAAGCATGTTAGTAAAAAGGCAGTAAAACAGTTAGTAGTGTAAAGTACAAAGTACAAAAAAAATATACCAGATATAAAAATACAAGGAGATGAAGAAAACTGTTAAAAGTGAATATAGTGCAGGGTAACAGCTGTGATACACGACTATTAAAAGAAGTGAATATAGTGCAGAAGAGACTGTTAAAAATGAGTATAGTG
The DNA here is from genome assembly GCA_916701655.1 of Sebastiscus albofasciatus. Classification (NCBI taxonomy): domain Eukaryota; kingdom Metazoa; phylum Chordata; class Actinopteri; order Perciformes; family Sebastidae; genus Sebastiscus; species Sebastiscus albofasciatus. The sequence goes on from CAKAOI010052336.1 coordinate 176,202, forward strand.
CAGGGTAACTCCAGTAGCTTAGTCTATGAAAGTGCACTGTGTGTCAAATTAATACCGTATAATGCATCAGAAATAACCACATTAACTCTGAGCAAGCAAAGCAGACGTAATGTAAAAAACGATTATGGCATATACTGAGCAAACTTAAACTTTACTCATATCCATAATGAAAAATTATGTAGATATTATTCAATAACACCTCTATTGAGACGTCAATCAAAGATTTGGGTCAGTCAAACCAATACGACGTCCCCTAAATGATAATGTGTGGGATTATAATTGTGTCTCAATTCTGATTGCATGATGGGTAATAGGCAACCGTTTTTTTTTTAAAGAGCGAGTCCGTGGGTTTTGGTGCAGAAATTTTAGTAAAACTGGGTGACCGAGGTTATTATCGTGCACTTATGGATAATAGCAAACATGCAAATACATTTATTTCTCAAATTAGTCTTTCCATGATAATATTTTCTCTACCAAATATAACCGAAAAAAAGATTTTTATGCTCTAAAAATGTCCCAGGTTGTATGCCATTTACTCTAGTAAGTGATCAATTGACTGATTAAAGCTTCACATCTCTGAATCTAAACTTACAACATTAGTGAGTCTCTGTCTCTGGTCTAAAACCCCGCTTTTACAGAGATGGGACTGGGGGCTGGCTGGGTAGGTAGGTGGGTGTTCTGGGGGATCAGGGGACCAGACTGGCGGAGATAGGTAAACACAGCTGGGGACACACAGCTCTGGTGGGTCTGCGGCTCAACGGCCCCCTTCACACATTTATCAGTATGTTTGCTCAGGGGATGTGCTCTAATCTTCACACGCTGGTCTCCGTGCGGAGCCTTCCCAGCGGCCCAACAGGCTGGGATGAAAGTGACCCCCGTCCATGACCACAGCCTCGCTAATTCCTCCCCAGCTAAACTTGAATGTTCTTCTCTTTATAAAGGCCCATAAAGGTCATCTATGGATCTGTGTCTGTATGTGTGTGGTTGAATCTCTCTGTGGGTGGGATGGCCCTGGTGATATATACTAAATTCTTGATCATAATCTGACCAATTTTCTCACCATGCCTCTTACAAATGAATAGACCATTGTCGTGAAGTGTCAGCGTTTACAGGGCCCCCCCAAAAGTTATCTGTGACATATATAATATTTGCAATATTTCTGCACATATTGCTTTTATTATCCTTACTTATCAGGAGTCATAATCTCAGTCTATCTATCTATCTATCTATCTATCTATCTATCTATCTATCTATCTATCTATCTATCTATCTATCTATCTATCCATCTATCTATCTATCTATCTGCTTTTCAGTGAACATTTTGCACTTGGTCAGCTTTCAGGTTTGGATAAAACTTTGATTATAGAGCGCCATCTGCTGGCGATTACTTTGTGTTGTGGTCTTAGTTGTGGTGCTCTCCTCCCTTTAAAGCAGTAAAGATGTCTATTCACATGGGAGCATCATATTACAGTAAATCAAAATGGAACATTTTACACATTTTATGCTCAATCAAGGACATTGACATTCATTTTATGTCCACTTAATTTATATTTCGTTGGAAATAAAAGATTATTCTAGGTGGTAGGCGCCAATTCCTTTACCAAAAGAAGTTTATTTAAGTTTGCTATTATTAGTATACTTCTTTTAAACTTAAAATAAGTTAATTCAGTTCATTTGTATGTACTTATCAAAAGTATACGTAAGTATACTTGGCTCATACTTACAAGTATACAGAAAAGTCTTAGTATACTTGGCTTATACTGACAAGTATACAGAAAAGTCTAAGTATACTTGGCTTATACTGACAAGTATACAGAAAAGTCTACTTGGGTTCTGGGCCTACTTGTACTTTATCTTTTAAATGAGATATACTCAAGAAAAGTATAATTAAGTATTCTTGCCTTGTAGGCCTACAGAAAGGTATACTTGGCTTGCAGTTGTGCTTGCTTTTTGATAGAGTAGCGTATTAAAGTATGTTTAGTGCATAGACTAGAAGAAGGCTTTAGTGTCTATTATTATAATAATTATTATTATATTATTATTATTATTGTGTATTTAGTGTCTATTTTTCCCAACTGCCATAAACCTCCTGAACTCTGACGTCTCGTCTGTCTGAGTTGAACACGTGCAATGTAAATGTGCAATAACACGTTGGTCACTTTTGTGTCACTTTTTACAGTGTAAATACTGTAAATCTACTGTTACGGATATGTGTAATAACATGCTGATCACTCTGTGCAATAATTATATCATGCTGTGCAATAATTATATAATTATCAGACGGACATTTTGTGCAATAATCTGGCAAAACTGTAATCCGGCAAAACTGTCCTCTCATCAATATACATATTGTATTTTACATTTTATATTGTATTATCTTTTTTATATTTATATTGCACTACCTCTTTTTTATTGTATTATCTTTTTTTTAGCACCCATGGGATTGTCACAATTTAATTTCGTTGTACTTACAATGACAATAAGGGGCTTGAATCTTGAATCTTGAATCTATTTATTGTTAGAAAGATGAGAGAGAAAAAAACGTCCTCCCGGCTTCCGTCGACGTCATCACGTCAGCGCCTTTGACGTCAGCATAACAACAACCTGTCATGACAGCTCGTTATGGGTGAAAAAATATCGATTAAGCTATCAAACCATATCAAATCCATTTCACCTCGATGTAACATTCCTTCTATAAGGTAAGTTGTGGACAGATCTCAGAAAACAAACCCTAACTTACATGTAAAGTAGCAGAAATATAGAAGCTGTATAGCAAAAACAAGCTAACCTAGCTTCATGCTAATGTCTGTTTTCTGAGGTTTTGCTCATCGGTGTTGAAGTAAATGAGAGATCGATCTAATAATAACACCTATAGTCCAATTAATTGCTTGTTACTTTTGTCACTACAGGCAATAAAGCTGGGCTGAAATGTCCTCTTATTAGCCAAACACCCGGAACATAGCTCACTATGCTAGTTTAGCTAGCTAACATCTCGCTAAGCTAAGCCCCGATCTCTGTTTCTGCTGCTGACTAAAGTTTATTTATTTTATTTAAAAGGGACCATGTACAGTTTAAAACATAGATGTCACCATTTGATGTATCGTACCAGATTATAGCTTTAAGATAATTCACATCTGTAAATCCCTTGGCAGGTCAAAAAACAAAGAAACATACTACAGTCATATACAAGAAATAACATACAAAACAAAGAAACATACAAAACACAGCTATACACACAATAGCACATCACAAAGTATGCTTGTCAAGTAAAAGCAAGTCATGCAGACAATGGAGTAAAGATCAATGAGTACACAGCTGAGCAGCTTTCAGCAGAAGTTGGTTTTTAAAGTGCTGATAGAGCTGCAGCTCCTCACATCGTCATGCAGGCTGTTCCACTGATTTGTGGCCTTAACAGAAAAGGCTGATTGCCAAAAAAGTTAACCACATTGTCACTATGTCTCTATGCTTGCTACTGCAACATCTCAAATGTTAGTGGGCCTTTATTTACAACCTCTAACTAGCATTGTGTATACCAGCTGGGTGTAACGTTACAGCTTTAATAGCCTTGCACTAACAAGTTTCAAGTGTCAAATTTCAAGTTTTATTTGTCATATGCATTTAAAAGTACAGTGAAATGCAATGAAATGCATTTTACCCTGGCTCTCTCTCAGCCCTTAAAATCTATAAATAGTACAGTTGATAAATACTACAATAAATAAGACAATACCTGAGAATAAAATTATAAAATAACCTAAAACATCCATAAAACAATCCACAGCTCTGCATTCATTTAGTGCTACAAGTTTCAAGTCTCAAGTTTATTTGTCATATGCATTTAAAAGTACAGTGTACAGTGGAATGCACTGAAATGCCTGGCTCTCTCTCAGCCCTTAAAACTCTGTTTCTTCTTTTAAATCATGCCTCAAAACCTACCTTTACACGAAGGCCTTTTTATAGCAATCCATTGTTTTAAATTTCATTACTGTTGACTTTTTGTACAGAAGTCTTTATGTTCAACATTTTATTTTGGCCTATGTTTTTATTCTGTATTTTTATCTTGATGTTTGCACTATTTTAACTTATGTAAAGCACTTTGTAACTATATTTGGAAAGGTGCTATACAAATAAATTTTATTATTATTATTATTATTATTAATAATAAAATCTATAAATAGCACAGTTGATAAATACTACAATAAATAAAGACAATACCCTGAGAATAAAATTATAAAACAACCTTAAAAAACATCCATAACACAATCCACAGCTTTGCATTCATTTAGTGCTACTGTCCAGTACAGTCTGAGGGTAAAAACTGTCTCTGAGGCGAGAGACAGGGAAGCACCGTGAGTGTGAAATGGTTAGCTTAGCTAGCTGTGCCTCTCATTTAGTCACCACTGATGCTCCTCGTCACATGAACAGCTAACTCGCCGGCTCAGTCTAGCCACCTCGCTGTATTTTGTGTGAGCTGTGTGTGCAAAGTCAGCGAATTTAAACGGATGCCTTCTTTTTTTTTGCATCAACATCAAGGACTGCACCTCCTAAAGACAGACGCGCATTGCAGGTGCATTGCAGTGTGTGACTTTAACTTTAACAATGCACTGTCTGATCTAGCGTGTGAGGATCCAGGAGGCGACGACAGGGCATACTTGGGACCTGTCAGCAGTCTTAGCCAGCCGAAGAGACGGGGAACAGGATAGGGAAGCAGGGCGAGGCGGGCCCCGCGGAGCCGGTGGAGAAGATGGCCGGCAGCCCGGAGAAGAGCTCCACCGCGCAGGAGCTGAAGGAGCAGGGGAACCGGCTGTTCCTCTGCCGCAAGTACCAGGAGGCTGCTACGTGTTACAGCAAAGCTATTGTGAGTAACCAGTTCATTGTCTATTTGTTCATTGTCCTCTGTTTGGTATTTTTAAAAGGCCTCAGAGTTAAGATAAAGATGATTGATGTTCCTGACTCCACAGTCTGAACCCAAGCGTTAGACACAACCACAGGAATGAAGACAGCATTGTTTAGCTTCCTCCAAGGTAGTGTGATCATGTGATCCTGGCTGAAGCAAATCTAGCAGCCACTTGCATATTTTATCAGCATTTGGCTGGTGCTAATTTCCACCCCTGACATGAACATTTGAAATTCATGACTTTTAAACTAGCCTTTGGATGATGAGGAATACAGTAGTGGGCCAAATAAGTCTGTGCAGAAAACTCAAAGCAAAGAACAACAATAACTAGCCACGATTTAAGCAAGAAACGCTGTCTTGTTTTGTATTTACTTCGGCTTTTGATAAGCTTTTTTGGGGTTTCTCTCAATATCTTGTACAGAATCCTGCGATCTCGCTCTCATTTTGACACAATTCGGTCATTTTCGCGTAAAGTTAATTCAAAGTGGTTTGTTTGAACTGCATTTAGACTAGTCTAGACTAGTCTTAGTCTTTATTTCGGTTTATCTATTTAACAAATGTCTTGTATGGAAACAAATAATGGCCATAAAGGTTTGAGTCAACTAAATACCTAAATTTGAAAATGTATCACAACTGAATATCATCATCATTGTCCTCTGTTTGGTATTTTTAAAAGGCCTCAGAGTCCTTCACACTTAGTATGCCTTATGTGAGGAGTCTCTGAGTGTCTGGAGGTTAAGATAAAGATGAGGACATTGTAGATGTTCCTGACTCCACAGTCTGAACCCAAGCGTTAGACACAACCATAGAAATGAAGACAACATTGTTTAGCTTCCTCCAAGGTAGTGTGATCATGTGATCCTGGTTGACGTGGGAGATCCTGTATAAGGCTGAGTGACTCCTATGTTACTTTAAGTTTTTGGTATGACTGCGTCTATACATAATGTACCAAGATCTTCTCTGATATCAGATTTGTGTTGTATTAAACTTGAGGCTCATCGAGTTTGTTCTATTATTCATCCAAGTGAAGACTGACCTGAAGTCATCACCACCTATCTGAATTTATGTGGTCTGAATTTTCAGTTGTCAGTTAAAAACTCAATTTCCAGTATATGTATTTTAGTCATAAATATTATGTATGGCTATTATACTGTAATACTAATGGTGAGAATGTGGTGGGAATCTAAAACAGCATCATCCTTTGTTAAAGAGTGGATGTGAAATTCTTACAGTGCCATGATGTTATACAGTGCATGTTTATTTGTCTGGTATGTCCTGTTGTGTCTCCCAGAACCGTAATCCATCGGTGGCAGTGTACTACACCAACAGGGCTCTCTGCCATGTGAAGCTGCAGCAACATGATAAGGCTCTGGCAGATTGTAAGCATGCGCTGGAGCTGGACAGCCAGTCAGTAAAGGCCCACTTTTTCCTGGGTCAGTGTCACCTGGAGCTGGAGAATTACGACGAGGCCATCGGCAACCTGCAGAAAGGTCAGAGCAAAACTACTGGAAGATGGTGAAAGTTTTGCAAACGTTTTGCAGGGTAGTGTGTGGAAGCAGCTTGCTCATATTCTGCACAGTGTTACTTGTGTGTTTCCTCATTTATATTTAAAGGTTCCATATTATAAAAAAGGGAGATTTTCATGTTTTTTTTTATAATAAAGCAGGTTTAAGTCCTATATAAATACTGTGAAAGTATCGAAACACTCAATCCGCAGGGAAATACACACAGCCTGTATTCAGAAACTCTGCATTTGAAACAAGCCGTCAGGATTTCTGCCTATTCGTGATGTCACTAATATACAATATTTAGACCCTTGACATGATTTTAAACGTAAACATTCCAATGTGTCCCAGTTTATTCCTGGTTGCAGTGTATGTGAATGACATGAGCTGATAGGAAGTACACATGGACCCAGTTCTGTTGCAATTCCGTCAAAATCCGCTAAAACGGAGCGTTTCAGACAGAGGGTAAATACAGGTATATTCAGGCAGACAGTATGAGGAAAATATAGGATTTTTTGAACATTACAGCATGTAGACATGTTCTAGTAGAAACATAAAATACAAGTATGAACCTGAAAATGAGCATGATATGGGACCTTTAAGACTTTCTTTTTAAACTCTTGTGGCTCTTTTATCAGCTCTTTTACTCTGAGGCGCTTTATGGGCACAGCATATGTTTGCAGAGATTTCTTACAGTATGCTTTGTCAGGGTTTCTATCATTGGAACAATAATATTCAACAGTGAAAGGCATGGGGAGTTTTATATATATCTTAGATCATTGCTACGTCATCTATGGAACAAGAGATGTCAGAAGGAAAGAAAACACTTCAGTGGTAAACCAGGGTTGATGTCATGATGTTTTTTTCTACAGCTTATAACCTGGCTAAAGAACAGAGGCTGAATTTCGGAGACGACATCCCCAGCGCCTTGCGCATCGCAAAGAAGAAACGTTGGAATAGCATCGAGGAGAAGCGCATCAACCAGGAGAACGAGTTGCACGCCTATCTGACTAAACTCATACTGGCTGAGAAGGAAAGGTGAGACTGTGGGGCGGCTGATAATCACTGGATTATCACACAAATCCCTAGTCTGTCATGTGGGTATCATTTATTATTTTGTTATGAGTGGAGGTGTTATTTTATAATAACTTTGTATTTATGCAGAGAACTTGAAGAATACAAAGAGAAACAGGACGACAATCAGAATGGAGGGGATTCTGCCAAGATTGCATCGAAACATGTACGTTTTATATATATGTCTTGGACTTATTTGTTTATCATGCTTTTAATGAACAAATATAGTAATTATATATTCCATCGTGAATATGTCTGGTAACATGGAAATGTGACCTACTTAGGACAAGTATCGAATGGACATGGATGAGCTGTTCTCTCAAGTGGATGAGAAAAGAAAAGTGAGTATGAAAATGAAGTAATTATTATTACTATCAATTGAGCATGTAATAGATTAGAGTTGTATTCATTCAGTCAGTCATTTCCCCATACCCACTTATTCTAATTATAGGAGGAGTTTATGGAGTTTATACTAGGATGCATTTAGGCAAAAAGCAGGGAAACATCCTGGATGGGTCACCGTCGTTCCATTACAGGGCTAACAAACAGACAGGCACGCACTGATCACAGTCACCCACACAAATGCATCTTTGCTAACAGCACACACCTACTTCACACCATTCTTCTTTGATCGTTGACATAGCAACAAGAGAAATAGACTCGAGCACACTTTCAGATCTGTGTGCCGTTACATTTCAGATTTGTTGTTTTTTTTATCATGTGGACATTCTTCCTGCGTTGTATAATTAAATGATCTGCTACCATCAATGCTTGTGTCTAAAAAAAAAAAAAAGCACCTATACTAAAGACAGACAGTTATGTCTTATTTCCAGCCCGGGCTGTTTCTATGGTAACATCACTATTTGTTTGCCAGGGCTTGTAGTGTTTAATTATCTTTGCTGCTATAGATAGTTGTTGACTGAACAGAGGTAGTTGTCATGTAATTGTCAGTTGAAATGACACCACACTCACTGCCAACAGGGTGTTTGTCTTGTATGTGTTAGAAGGTTTGAAGGCCGTGGGCTAGTTCAGTATAGAACTGGGAAATCCTGATGAAATAATTTTCTTTTTATATTACCTTCATTTCAACAATTTGATGATATTTTTTAGTATGAGCTTTGGTTCATATAATATCTCATCTAATAGTTGGACTAGAGTGATGTGGTTTCAGAGGACATTAATGTGGACAGTATTGCACAAGCAGCAGTTTGTCATTAAACTGTAACAAACCCCGTAAGTCAAGATCCAAGCGATATCACACTGTTATGGTGATATTGTATTCATATATCTCTCGGCATTACATCAGCGTGACTCTTTTGCTGCGTTTTGTCGTCCATTCAGAAGCGGGAGATCCCAGATTACCTGTGTGGGAAGATCAGTTTTGAGCTGATGAGGGAGCCCTGCATCACACCCAGTGGGATCACATATGATCGCAAGGACATTGAAGAGCACCTACAGGTAAAACCATCGTCAGCTGCATGCAGAGTTTACTTTTTTTCTTTTCTTTTGTTTATTATAACCACTGATTTAGTAACTGTTTTGTCCTCCTGCCACTCAATAGATTACCATTGTTCTTTTGGCTGGTGAATGAAGCAAATCTAGACTATGTCTTTATTTAGGTTTATCTATTTAACAAATGTATTGTATGGAAACAAATAATGGCCATAAAGGTTTGAGTCAACTGAAATACCTAAATTTGAAAATGTATTACGACTGAATATTTCAAGTTGAACCTTAAATACCACCACAGTATTTTACTTTGAAAACCACCGGTCTGGGGAAATTGTCAGACATGAAGCCATTTGAATGTCATCATGAATGTATTATTTGTTCATTGTCCTCTGTTTGGTATTTTTGAAAGGCCTCAGAGTCCTTCACATTTGGTATGCCTTATGTGAGGAGTCTATGAGTGTCTGGAGGTGAAGATAAGATGAGGACATGGAAGATGTTCCTGACTCCACAGTCTGAACCCAAGCGTTAGACACAACCATAGAAATGAACACAACATTGTTTTGCTTCCTCCAAAGTAGTGTGATCATGTGATCCTGGTTTTGAAAATGCACAACTTGAAGTTAGAACATTTTTAACAACTAATCTAAACATACTTTGATATCGGTGTTTTTCAAAGTAAAATATTTCAGTGCTAGTGGTTATATTTCAAAATTAGGTATTCAATTGCTGATGAGATTCAAATCTTTATTTGCCCACCTATTTTTGTGAGCCCGTATGATATTTGTTTACAAGCTCTGGTTCACTGGTTACTTGTGGAGGATAAATTAAACATTGTATTGTAGGTGTAGTTGTACCCACGGATGTATAAAGAGAAATGGATACAGTGTTGTAGGCGAGCTCCTGTACATTCCTATGAGAGTTGCTCAGTGGTGCATGAAGCCAAAATGGCCCGAATGCTGAGTGATAAAATACCCGCATCATTTGGCAATCTTCCGCATCCATTGGGCTCATAGAGCAAGCACACTAGCGTTTTCTTTTAACTCCCCTCGCTGGAAATAACTCTGGATTCAGCTATTAGTGCATTTTTACAACTTTTAGGACCTAATGATTTGAATGAGGGTTATTCAAGTGTTCGTACTGGGAAGTTGATTTACCTAAAAAAATTATCTGCTGAGTTACAGACGTCTCTTTCCCAATGTAAGTCTATGGGAAAGTTTTTTTGGACCCAATGGCGTCACGTGACGGACACGGGAATTGTAGTACAATTGTTTGGCCTTAATGAAAATTTGCTTCACAGCCTGGCGCTCTTCCTGGGGTTCTTGGTTGCACCCCAAATAAAATGGTCTTATTTGCATATATTATTTATAAACTTCAACAACAGACGCTAACACTAGCATTTAACCTGCTCTCCGTGCAGCGAGTGGGTCATTTCGACCCAGTCACCAGGAGTCCCCTGACCCAGGACCAGCTGATCCCGAACCTGGCCATGAAGGAAGTGATCGATGCCTTTATCCAGGAGAACGGCTGGGTGGAGGACTACTGAAGGGGACCCTCCCATCTCTCCATCATACCCCCCCCCCCAATACTCCACATAAAGCCTGGACAACACAAGACTGTAGAGAACAGATCACCCCCTTGCCTGGATAAGTACTTTTACACAAGCGGGAAAAGCCACACTATATGGACTACCAAATGGGAGCCATGTATCTCGGTCTGCCTCTTCCCTCCCCACATTTTATCTTTGCTGTAAAACTCCCCGCTCCTACCTTCTGAGGCTCGGCGTTCATGGCCTGCTGCTCCCTTTAAAAACCCTTTCATTCTGCTCTTTCTCCTCTTCCTTTCTGTCATGCTGTATCAAGTCTCTCCCTTCTTTACTCAAAAATAAGGGGCCACGTTCTCAGGTCTCTCTTTGCTCCCTCTCTACTCTGCCTCTCTTTCTCTCTGAGTGCCACAATCCTTGGAAAGCATCAGCATTGCACTCCAGTGTTTCACAGAAACCACCAATATTAAAAATATTACACACGGTGGTTGAATACATAAAGACATTGGCCTTTTATTTGGCATTTACTCCAGTATTTCTTAGTCATTTTTTTCATTACACATTGGAGCCCACTTCTTAATGTATATTAGCTGAAGTGGTACCTAAAATGCCAAAAAACCTGTACTCAACGAGGGTGACTAGTAGTTTGTATGCAAGTTTTACATGATGATAACTGAAAAATAGTCGTAGGAAATCAAGTCCCTTCTCCACCTCCAGGTGGCGCTCCAAACAAACCCACCCATGTCACCATACTGTAAGATTTTGAGTAGATTTTGAGGGTTTTATTCTTTGCATATCAATCACAGCCCATTACAGACAATTTAAATAAGTTGAATGTATGCATAATATACTCCTTTTAGGTTTAGGCTTGACCTACAGTAATTCAAAATGTTTTTTATCAGGACAATACAAAGGTTTTTCATGAAAAGCGGCCTTGAACTGGATGCAGAAAATGAATGGAAACGACCGCTGCGTACAAAAAAAAAGTTTTCACATTGCTGGATATTAATTGAAAATGTTTGAATATTGATAGAGGACATCAGCTGTTCGAGTTGATGCTTTAAAAAAAAAAAAAAAACCTGCTTTGGAGAACGGTCTGTGCTGTCTGTGTCGTTCATAAAAACAAAAAAATGTGCTTGGACGTTGTGTTTGGCTCGTGCTGTTTGCCTGGAATGGCAGTGGACGCTCCCATCACGCATGAAGTGAATTTTCTTTTCCTTTGCAAAGGCAAGAGGATGGTTGACATTGCTCTCACCTTTTTGCTGTTCATTTTATGCACAATGGTTGCAGCTTACGTGAACCGGTGTGAGACTGAGTTTAAGGTGTCTTGTTGCAGGGATTTGAGGTTCGCTAGCGTCACTGTACCAACCTCCTCCGCGTTAGAAATGCTGGAAAAGTAACGACCATCTTTATCTCCTCCATTACCTCGGTCCAAGTTTTTGGGTGCTGGTTCACTAGCATTCTCCCTAAAAAGAAAAACCATTTTCATTTCAGTGCTATTAGTTTACAGGTTTTCCAGCCGAATGTGTGTCTGTGGTGAATTAGGCCTGTCGGTGGTTCATGTCGGGGTGCAGGCAGTGTAAATAATTTGCTTGTGTATCTCAGATTTTATTTCTTGACAAAATAGGTTTCTTTTCTTTTCTTGAGAATACCTAGAGCTTGAGAAACTGTATTAAATGTAGATATGTTGATAACATAAATGCCTGGTTCAGTTTTCATTTGTCCCCATTAAACCGTGAACTTTGAGTTGGTTTTGTTGTTTTTGTGACACTACATTATCATTAAAGAGATACCAAGTATGATGACGTCTGTACTGCTGCTCATTAGAAACCCGTGAATGGGAATCAAATGGTTTTCCAATAAACAGCTCTGCAGTACAATCCATGACATGAGCCCTACAATAAATGCTAATTTGGTGAAGATAATATTTGTTTTTTTGACTTGATGCCTATTTTTGAGTGTGTAGTTTGTGACAAACAAAATGTCCCATTAACTGTTTTTGAGTCAGTTTTCATAAGGATTGTTTCACGTTTCTTTTTCTTCCTGCCGTATTGCATACTTTTCCAATCGTTTCCAATTATTGCAATTCATACAGCAAATGTCTAGCCTCTTAATACCTCTTTTAAGTTGTGTTTTCTTGAAAACACATAATCAATTCTTCACGAAAGCAGGCCTGACATTTATATCAGAGCTCGACTGATGAGTCAGCCAGGCCAGTACATTGGGTGATATGCAGATATTTTAGTATTGGTTTATATGTCAACAAATAAGTAACAAGAAAGTGTCACCATTACAGAAAGAGGTTTATGTCTGTCACATTTATTTTCTGGGTTTTTTTTCTGGTAAAATATCAACTGATATGTCATTATTGAATTTAAAATAAACATCAACATTATTAGTTTTTGCCTCAAAAATCTAGCGCCAGTCAGGTCGCACAGCATAAAACTGATGTATCCTTGATATCAGATGAGAACTGTTCAGATGAGAACTGTTTATAGTTAATCAATTGCTGGCATTTCTGTTATTTGACCCACTCTGTCATGATTAAGTGATCACTGTTATACATGTGTTGTCCTGAGATATGACATTGATTTAAACAAATATAGATATTTAAAGCCTATCATGCTCATGAAATAATCCACATTTGCATATTTATTTATTTCTCTTAGTCCCTTCTGACTGTTAAATAGTTTTTATAAAAACTGTTTTTCCTATGTTATGTTTCAATGCTTTGAGTATTTCTATTGGTAATCATCTCAAAACACTGGCACATGAAAGTAAAAAAAAAAAAGTATCTGCATGTCTAGATACCACTAGCAGTAAGTGAAATAATATGTTCTTATTGAATCTTGTGAAGGTCCCGTTGCATGGGTGGAATATATTCTCAAAAAAGTGCAGAATGCAAATCTCCTTCAAAATGATTTAAGCCACACGGTAGAGTTTGAACAAAATTAAAATGCCTTTATTTTACATGGTAATAATTGTTTCATCTGCAAATGGATTATGCTATGGCGTTACATTATGAGCAAATGAGACATGGCAACCCTAACACCCTGGAAGTCATAGTGTTAGAGGTTGTTGAAAAGGACATCAGTGGAGGCGACCGCCTAAAAAGATTACTCCAACGAGAGTAAGAAAAAAGCAACAAAACACCCCGGCCTCAATGATGATAGACTTTTCTCCTTTTCTGTGAATTATCACTTCAGGAATAACTATTTATTGAACTAATGAAGGGTAAGGTCATTTTGTAGACAATATCTGTTTGTAGGCATGCAAAGAAAAATGTGGATCAGGCTAAACTGCAGACATCTCTGTCACAGCTGACATCTGCTATCACAGATTATGCAACACTCAGGTGAAATGACGTGTGTTTACATCAGTCACATGTAAAAAGGACACTGTCACCCAGCCCTCACACACCGGGCCTATTGTCAGAGCATCCGTTGAAGAGCTGACGTCACGGCCCGTGCTAGGAGGGAAGAGGACTGGGCACGAGGCATTAGCAAGTGGGACTGAGTTAAAACAACAGCGAGGAACGACGAAACAACATCAAAATGGTAAGAATATGTTGTTTTCTTTTATAACTTTTAACATAATTTGGTCTCTTATGTGACCTGCGTGTTCAGAGATGGATAGGACTTCATGTTTGGATATTAATGGATGTCTTGTGTGTGTTTAAAGAGTGTCAATGCTGTGAGGTTTGCTGTGGTTGTCTTTGGATGGTCTCTGACACTCTCCTCAGCCACCCAAGGTATGAATTTAACAGAAATTCATTAGAAAAAAATGCTAATTTTACTTCACCTTCAAATGTAAACCATATTATGTTGTTAAATACTGAGTTTTGTTTTTTTTTCATAATTGCATAAACAATTACATTTATACATATAAATTAATTAAATCTGATAGCAACATAAATGAAACATATACCAAACAAAAAATAAATTAAAAAAAATAATAATAATAATAAAAAAATAAAAATAAAAAAAGTAAAGGACCAAAAAAAACAGAAAAATAAGTGAATTAAAAATAATAATAATAATAATAATAAATAAATTAAAAAAAAAACACTGAGGTTTGATGCCTTGTTAACTCTTATATTCCCTGTCTGTGTTGCTCCAGTGGGTCTGAGTGACAAAGTCCTAGTGTTCCCCTATGAGACAGACTTCAGCTTCGTGGCCCTGATCCCTCAGAAGGAGATGGCGTTGAGGGCCTTCACTCTCTGCATGCGTGTGGCCACTGAGCTGCCGGAGGACCGTCAGATCATCCTGTTCGCCTACCGCACGCCCGACTACGACGAGCTCAACGTGTGGCGTGAGAGTGACGGACGCGTATCCTTCTACATGAGCGGCGACGGCTCCTTCTTTCACCTGCCGCCCATCACCACCTTCCGCACCAGCCTCTGCCTGACCTGGGAGTCTCGCACGGGCCTCGCTGCTTTCTGGGTGGATGGGAAACGCAGCACCTACCAGGTCTACAAACCCGGGCACACTATCCGTCCAAAGGGTACCGTCTTCCTGGGGCAGGATCAGGACAAACACCTGGGCGGTTTAGAGGCCGTGCAGAGCTTCGTAGGGGAGGTGACCGATCTGAATATGTGGGACTTTGTGCTCTCCAGGAGCATGATCCAGGCCTGGCACTATGGGCACAAGGTCCCCAAGGGCAACATCTTTGACTGGGGCACGATGGAGTACGAGCTGAACGGGAACGTGATGGTGGTGGATGATGACTGACTCGGCGTGGAGTCGAACGCAGAGAGGGATGAGGCTTTAGAGAGCTGTGTTGGACTGATACTGATTTTCTTTCTTAGATTCAGTGTTGTTTTATGTTAGGGCCTTTCAACTGTTCTTCCAGAAAGTCCACCGTCAGGGGGCAACTCCCGAGTCTGATATAGAAGTCTATGAGAAAATGACCCTACTTCACACTTGATTTATTACCTCAGTAAACATTGTGAACATGACTTTATGGTCTCAATCGCTAGTTTCAAGTCTTCTTCAATACAGCATGATGTTCATTTAGTAAATTATGGTCCCATTTAGAGTCAAATAGACGATAAAGCAGGGGATGCTTTAGGGCGTGGCTACCTTGTGATTGACAGGTCACTACCACGGCGTTGTCCGGTCTGGGAGTTGTCCGTGTTTTCGTCTTACAACTTTTACCCTTTCACAGTGTGTTTTCAGTTCATGAAAGTTAATTGTAATGTTTTGGTCGCCTGAAAATGTCTTATTCAGCGTTCGGTTGTACTTAGCTCCACCCTCTCTTGTCACTTCTGGTTGCAAATAGCCATGATGGCGACGGCCAAAATGGGTTGTGTCTAGAAGGTAAGCCGTAAATTTGCAAAATCTGATCTGAAATCTGCCCGACAACCTATCCTAACCTTAATTATTCAAGATAATGAATAAAGTTAGGCATTGACCTTGAATGGTAGGCATTGACCTTGAATAGGAAAGGTTATCAGGCAGCAAGTGCCAGAGTTTTTGCAAGTTTTTGTCAGATTTCGCAATTTTTGGGTCACCTTCTAGATGCGACCACCAAAATGCAGAACTTCAGACTTTAAAATGTCAGTCCACAAACCAATGTGTGACGTCACAGTGACTACGTCCATTTCTTATATAGCCTTCAGTCCATGTCCACAAGTCTCTGTTTTAATATTGCACGAAGAACCTCTTGATGATTAGGTAAAGAAAATAGAAAGGATCTTCCAGTATGTAACCTGTAACTATTTTCAGCAGCAAAATGCACCGGCAACAAAAGCAAAGTCAGTTGTATTACACAAGTAACCTTTTGCTAAACAGTTTAGGATAATTGTCACTGTTCTAATACTGTTATCACTGTTCTATACTAGTCTAGTTTGTATCTCAAAGCTTCATCCTTTGAAACAGGTAGATATCACAGTGTGTTGATGTGCCAGATGTATCCATAGGGTGGCACTCTGCACTAGTTCACATCAAACAGAAACTCGTGTCAAGTGAAGCATTATCATGCATCCACTAATGTGATTTGGCACAGTTATGAACTGAGGTTATTATTAACGAGGCCACCAATAACTGATTAAAATGTTGCCGCTATAATGTATTTAATATCAAATTTCAACAGCCTTTAATAATATG